>CATOZS010000074.1:0-71003 GCA_954871525.1 Parietaria judaica
ATATTAAAATTCCAATGTATAAGCCCTAAAATCATTATTTTTTCAATTGGTTTGAAATTTAAGGTTGTAAAAAATGTAAAATAAAGAAATGCTATAGGAAATGCTATAGCATTTCCTATAGCATTTCTCGTCAACAATTTAATCCTTGCATATTTTTGCATGAGAACACTTGTTATATTCAAATTCCAATGTATAAGCCCTAAAATCATTATTTTTTCAATTGGTTTGAAATATAAGGTTGTAAAAAATGTAAAATAAAGAAATGCTATAGGAAATGCTATAGCATTTCCTATGGCATTTCTCGTCAACAATTTAATCCTTGCATATTTTTGCATGAGAACTCTTGTTATATTCCAATTCCAATGTATAAGCCCTAAAATAATTATTTTTTCAATTGGTTCGACTTTTAGGTCGTAAACAATGTAAAATAAAGAAATGCTATAGGAAATGTTATAGCATTTCCTATGGAATTTAACGTCAACAATTTAATCCTTGCATATTTTTGCATGAGAACGCTTGTAATATTAAAATTCCAATGTATAAGCCCTAAAATCATTATTTTTTCAATTGGTTCGAAATTTAAGGTTGTAAAAAATGTAAAATAAAGAAATGCTATAGGAAATGCTATAGCATTTCCTATGGCATTTCTCGTCAACATTTTAATCCTTGCATATTTTTGCATGAGAACTCTTGTTATATTCCAATTCCAATGTATAAGCCCTAAAATAATTATTTTTTCAATTAGTTCGAAATTTAAGGTTGTAAAAAATGTAAAATAAAGAAATTCTATAGCATTTCCTATGGCGTTTCTCGTCAACAATTTAATCCTTGCATATTTTTGCATGAGAACTCTTGTTATATTCAAATTCCAATGTATAAGCCCTAAAATCATTATTTTTTCAATTGGTTTGAAATTTAAGGTTGTAAAAAATGTATAATAAAGAAATGCTATATGAAATGCTATAGCATTTCGTATGGCATTTCTCGTCAACAATTTAATCCTTGCATATTTTTGCATGAGAACTCTTGTTATATTCAAATTCCAATGTATAAGCCCTAATATCATTATTTTTTCAATTGGTTCGAAATTTAAGGTTGTTAAAAAATGTAAAATAAAGAAATGCTATTGGCATTTCTCGTCAACAATTTAATCCTTGCATATTTTTGCATGAGAACTCTTGTTATATTCCAATTCCAATGTATAAGCCCTAAAATAATTATTTTTTCAATTGGTTCGACTTTTAGGTCGTAAACAATGTAAAATAAAGAAATATTATAGGAAATGCTATAGCATTTCCTATGGAATTTAACGTCAACAATTTAATCCTTGCATATTTTTGCATTAGAACGCTTGTAATATTAAAATTCTAATGTATAAGCCCTAAAATCATTATTTTTTCAATTGGTTCGAAATATAAGGTTGTAAAAAATGTAAAATAAAGAAATGCTATAGAAAATGCTATAGCATTTCCTATGGCATTTCTCGTCAACATTTTAATCCTTGCATATTTTTGCATGAGAACTCTTGTTATATTCAAATTCCAATGTATAAGCCTTAAAATCATTATTTTTTCAATTGGTTTGAAATTTAAGGTTGTAAAAAATGTAAAATAAAGAAATGTTATAGGAAATGCTATAGCATTTCGTATGGCATTTCTCGTCAACAATTTAATCCTTGCATATTTTTGCATGAGAACTCTTGTTATATTCCAATTCCAATGTATAAGCCCTAAAATAATTATTTTTTCAATTGGTTCGAAATTTAAGGTTGTAAAAAATGTAAAATAAAGAAATTCTATAGCATTTCCTATGGCATTTCTCGTCAACAATTTAATCCTTGCATATTTTTGCATGAGAACTCTTGTTATATTCAAATTCCAATGTATAAGCCCTAAAATCATTATTTTTTCAATTGGTTCGACTTTTAGGTCGTAAACAATGTAAAATAAAGAAATGCTATAGGAAATGCTATAGCATTTCCTATGGAATTTAACGTCAACAATTTAATCCTTGCATATTTTTGCATGAGAACGCTTGTAATATTAAAATTCCAACGTATAAGCCCTAAAATCATTATTTTTTCAATTGGTTTGAAATTTAAGGTTGTAAAAAATGTAAAATAAAGAAATGCTATAGGAAATGCTATAGCATTTCCTATAGCATTTCTCGTCAACAATTTAATCCTTGCATATTTTTGCATGAGAACACTTGTTATATTCAAATTCCAATGTATAAGCCCTAAAATCATTATTTTTTCAATTGGTTTGAAATATAAGGTTGTAAAAAATGTAAAATAAAGAAATGCTATAGGAAATGCTATAGCATTTCCTATGGCATTTCTCGTCAACAATTTAATCCTTGCATATTTTTGCATGAGAACTCTTGTTATATTCCAATTCCAATGTATAAGCCCTAAAATAATTATTTTTTCAATTGGTTCGACTTTTAGGTCGTAAACAATGTAAAATAAAGAAATGCTATAGGAAATGTTATAGCATTTCCTATGGAATTTAACGTCAACAATTTAATCCTTGCATATTTTTGCATGAGAACGCTTGTAATATTAAAATTCCAATGTATAAGCCTTAAAATCATTATTTTTTCAATTGGTTCGAAATTTAAGGTTGTAAAAAATGTAAAATAAAGAAATGCTATAGGAAATGCTATAGCATTTCCTATGGCATTTCTCGTCAACATTTTAATCCTTGCATATTTTTGCATGAGAACTCTTGTTATATTCCAATTCCAATGTATAAGCCCTAAAATAATTATTTTTTCAATTAGTTCGAAATTTAAGGTTGTAAAAAATGTAAAATAAAGAAATTCTATAGAATTTCCTATGGCGTTTCTCGTCAACAATTTAATCCTTGCATATTTTTGCATGAGAACTCTTGTTATATTCAAATTCCAATGTATAAGCCCTAAAATCATTATTTTTTCAATTGGTTTGAAATTTAAGGTTGTAAAAAATGTAAAATAAAGAAATGCTATATGAAATGCTATAGCATTTCGTATGGCATTTCTCGTCAACAATTTAATCCTTGCATATTTTTGCATGAGAACTCTTGTTATATTCAAATTCCAATGTATAAGCCCTAATATCATTATTTTTTCAATTGGTTCGAAATTTAAGGTTGTTAAAAAATGTAAAATAAAGAAATGCTATTGGCATTTCTCGTCAACAATTTAATCCTTGCATATTTTTGCATGAGAACTCTTGTTATATTCCAATTCCAATGTATAAGCCCTAAAATAATTATTTTTTCAATTGGTTCGACTTTTAGGTCGTAAACAATGTAAAATAAAGAAATGTTATAGGAAATGCTATAGCATTTCCTATGGAATTTAACGTCAACAATTTAATCCTTGCATATTTTTGCATTAGAACGCTTGTAATATTAAAATTCTAATGTATAAGCCCTAAAATCATTATTTTTTCAATTGGTTCGAAATATAAGGTTGTAAAAAATGTAAAATAAAGAAATGCTATAGAAAATGCTATAGCATTTCCTATGGCATTTCTCGTCAACATTTTAATCCTTGCATATTTTTGCATGAGAACTCTTGTTATATTCAAATTCCAATGTATAAGCCTTAAAATCATTATTTTTTCAATTGGTTTGAAATTTAAGGTTGTAAAAAATGTAAAATAAAGAAATGTTATAGGAAATGCTATAGCATTTCGTATGGCATTTCTCGTCAACAATTTAATCCTTGCATATTTTTGCATGAGAACTCTTGTTATATTCCAATTCCAATGTATAAGCCCTAAAATAATTATTTTTTCAATTGGTTCGAAATTTAAGGTTGTAAAAAATGTAAAATAAAGAAATTCTATAGCATTTCCTATGGCATTTCTCGTCAACAATTTAATCCTTGCATATTTTTGCATGAGAACTCTTGTTATATTCCAATTCCAATGTATAAGCCCTAAAATAATTATTTTTTCAATTGGTTCGACTTTTAGGTCGTAAACAATGTAAAATAAAGAAATGTTATAGGAAATGCTATAGCATTTCCTATGGAATTTAACGTCAACAATTTAATCCTTGCATATTTTTGCATTAGAACGCTTGTAATATTAAAATTCTAATGTATAAGCCCTAAAATCATTATTTTTTCAATTGGTTCGAAATATAAGGTTGTAAAAAATGTAAAATAAAGAAATGCTATAGAAAATGCTATAGCATTTCCTATGGCATTTCTCGTCAACATTTTAATCCTTGCATATTTTTGCATGAGAACTCTTGTTATATTCAAATTCCAATGTATAAGCCTTAAAATCATTATTTTTTCAATTGGTTTGAAATTTAAGGTTGTAAAAAATGTAAAATAAAGAAATGTTATAGGAAATGCTATAGCATTTCGTATGGCATTTCTCGTCAACAATTTAATCCTTGCATATTTTTGCATGAGAACTCTTGTTATATTCCAATTCCAATGTATAAGCCCTAAAATAATTATTTTTTCAATTGGTTCGAAATTTAAGGTTGTAAAAAATGTAAAATAAAGAAATTCTATAGCATTTCCTATGGCATTTCTCGTCAACAATTTAATCCTTGCATATTTTTGCATGAGAACTCTTGTTATATTCAAATTCCAATGTATAAGCCCTAAAATCATTATTTTTTCAATTGGTTTGAAATTTAATGTTGTAAAAAATGTAAAATAAAGAAATTCTATAGGAAATGCTATAGCATTTCGTATGGCATTTCTCGTCAACAATTTAATCCTTGCATATTTTTGCATGAGAACTCTTGTTATATTCAAATTCCAATGTATAAGCCCTAAAATCATTATTTTTTCAATTGGTTCGACTTTTAGGTCGTAAACAATGTAAAATAAAGAAATGCTATAGGAAATGCTATAGCATTTCCTATGGAATTTAACGTCAACAATTTAATCCTTGCATATTTTTGCATGAGAACGCTTGTAATATTAAAATTCCAACGTATAAGCCCTAAAATCATTATTTTTTCAATTGGTTTGAAATTTAAGGTTGTAAAAAATGTAAAATAAAGAAATGCTATAGGAAATGCTATAGCATTTCCTATAGCATTTCTCGTCAACAATTTAATCCTTGCATATTTTTGCATGAGAACACTTGTTATATTCAAATTCCAATGTACAAGCCCTAAAATCATTATTTTTTCAATTGGTTTGAAATATAAGGTTGTAAAAAATGTAAAATAAAGAAATGCTATAGGAAATGCTATAGCATTTCCTATGGCATTTCTCGTCAACAATTTAATCCTTGCATATTTTTGCATGAGAACTCTTGTTATATTCCAATTCCAATGTATAAGCCCTAAAATAATTATTTTTTCAATTGGTTCGACTTTTAGGTCGTAAACAATGTAAAATAAAGAAATGCTATAGGAAATGTTATAGCATTTCCTATGGAATTTAACGTCAACAATTTAATCCTTGCATATTTTTGCATGAGAACGCTTGTAATATTAAAATTCCAATGTATAAGCCCTAAAATCATTATTTTTTCAATTGGTTCGAAATTTAAGGTTGTAAAAAATGTAAAATAAAGAAATGCTATAGGAAATGCTATAGCATTTCCTATGGCATTTCTCGTCAACATTTTAATCCTTGCATATTTTTGCATGAGAACTCTTGTTATATTCCAATTCCAATGTATAAGCCCTAAAATAATTATTTTTTCAATTAGTTCGAAATTTAAGGTTGTAAAAAATGTAAAATAAAGAAATTCTATAGCATTTCCTATGGCGTTTCTCGTCAACAATTTAATCCTTGCATATTTTTGCATGAGAACTCTTGTTATATTCAAATTCCAATGTATAAGCCCTAAAATCATTATTTTTTCAATTGGTTTGAAATTTAAGGTTGTAAAAAATGTAAAATAAAGAAATGCTATATGAAATGCTATAGCATTTCGTATGGCATTTCTCGTCAACAATTTAATCCTTGCATATTTTTGCATGAGAACTCTTGTTATATTCAAATTCCAATGTATAAGCCCTAATATCATTATTTTTTCAATTGGTTCGAAATTTAAGGTTGTTAAAAAATGTAAAATAAAGAAATGCTATTGGCATTTCTCGTCAACAATTTAATCCTTGCATATTTTTGCATGAGAACTCTTGTTATATTCCAATTCCAATGTATAAGCCCTAAAATAATTATTTTTTCAATTGGTTCGACTTTTAGGTCGTAAACAATGTAAAATAAAGAAATGTTATAGGAAATGCTATAGCATTTCCTATGGAATTTAACGTCAACAATTTAATCCTTGCATATTTTTGCATTAGAACGCTTGTAATATTAAAATTCTAATGTATAAGCCCTAAAATCATTATTTTTTCAATTGGTTCGAAATATAAGGTTGTAAAAAATGTAAAATAAAGAAATGCTATAGAAAATGCTATAGCATTTCCTATGGCATTTCTCGTCAACATTTTAATCCTTGCATATTTTTGCATGAGAACTCTTGTTATATTCAAATTCCAATGTATAAGCCTTAAAATCATTATTTTTTCAATTGGTTTGAAATTTAAGGTTGTAAAAAATGTAAAATAAAGAAATGTTATAGGAAATGCTATAGCATTTCGTATGGCATTTCTCGTCAACAATTTAATCCTTGCATATTTTTGCATGAGAACTCTTGTTATATTCCAATTCCAATGTATAAGCCCTAAAATAATTATTTTTTCAATTGGTTCGAAATTTAAGGTTGTAAAAAATGTAAAATAAAGAAATTCTATAGCATTTCCTATGGCATTTCTCGTCAACAATTTAATCCTTGCATATTTTTGCATGAGAACTCTTGTTATATTCAAATTCCAATGTATAAGCCCTAAAATCATTATTTTTTTAATTGGTTTGAAATTTAATGTTGTAAAAAATG
This sequence comes from Parietaria judaica, assembly GCA_954871525.1. Taxonomy (NCBI): domain Eukaryota; kingdom Viridiplantae; phylum Streptophyta; class Magnoliopsida; order Rosales; family Urticaceae; genus Parietaria; species Parietaria judaica. The sequence goes on from CATOZS010000074.1 coordinate 6,878, forward strand.
TAAAATAAAGAAATTCTATAGGAAATGCTATAGCATTTCGTATGGCATTTCTCGTCAACAATTTAATCCTTGCATATTTTTGCATGAGAACTCTTGTTATATTCAAATTCCAATGTATAAGCCCTAAAATCATTATTTTTTCAATTGGTTCGACTTTTAGGTCGTAAACAATGTAAAATAAAGAAATGCTATAGGAAATGCTATAGCATTTCCTATGGAATTTAACGTCAACAATTTAATCCTTGCATATTTTTGCATGAGAACGCTTGTAATATTAAAATTCCAACGTATAAGCCCTAAAATCATTATTTTTTCAATTGGTTTGAAATTTAAGGTTGTAAAAAATGTAAAATAAAGAAATGCTATAGGAAATGCTATAGCATTTCCTATAGCATTTCTCGTCAACAATTTAATCCTTGCATATTTTTGCATGAGAACACTTGTTATATTCAAATTCCAATGTATAAGCCCTAAAATCATTATTTTTTCAATTGGTTTGAAATATAAGGTTGTAAAAAATGTAAAATAAAGAAATGCTATAGGAAATGCTATAGCATTTCCTATGGCATTTCTCGTCAACAATTTAATCCTTGCATATTTTTGCATGAGAACTCTTGTTATATTCCAATTCCAATGTATAAGCCCTAAAATAATTATTTTTTCAATTGGTTCGACTTTTAGGTCGTAAACAATGTAAAATAAAGAAATGCTATAGGAAATGTTATAGCATTTCCTATGGAATTTAACGTCAACAATTTAATCCTTGCATATTTTTGCATGAGAACGCTTGTAATATTAAAATTCCAATGTATAAGCCCTAAAATCATTATTTTTTCAATTGGTTCGAAATTTAAGGTTGTAAAAAATGTAAAATAAAGAAATGCTATAGGAAATGCTATAGCATTTCCTATGGCATTTCTCGTCAACATTTTAATCCTTGCATATTTTTGCATGAGAACTCTTGTTATATTCCAATTCCAATGTATAAGCCCTAAAATAATTATTTTTTCAATTAGTTCGAAATTTAAGGTTGTAAAAAATGTAAAATAAAGAAATTCTATAGCATTTCCTATGGCGTTTCTCGTCAACAATTTAATCCTTGCATATTTTTGCATGAGAACTCTTGTTATATTCAAATTCCAATGTATAAGCCCTAAAATCATTATTTTTTCAATTGGTTTGAAATTTAAGGTTGTAAAAAATGTAAAATAAAGAAATGCTATATGAAATGCTATAGCATTTCGTATGGCATTTCTCGTCAACAATTTAATCCTTGCATATTTTTGCATGAGAACTCTTGTTATATTCAAATTCCAATGTATAAGCCCTAATATCATTATTTTTTCAATTGGTTCGAAATTTAAGGTTGTTAAAAAATGTAAAATAAAGAAATGCTATTGGCATTTCTCGTCAACAATTTAATCCTTGCATATTTTTGCATGAGAACTCTTGTTATATTCCAATTCCAATGTATAAGCCCTAAAATAATTATTTTTTCAATTGGTTCGACTTTTAGGTCGTAAACAATGTAAAATAAAGAAATGTTATAGGAAATGCTATAGCATTTCCTATGGAATTTAACGTCAACAATTTAATCCTTGCATATTTTTGCATTAGAACGCTTGTAATATTAAAATTCCAATGTATAAGCCCTAAAATCATTATTTTTTCAATTGGTTCGAAATATAAGGTTGTAAAAAATGTAAAATAAAGAAATGCTATAGAAAATGCTATAGCATTTCCTATGGCATTTCTCGTCAACATTTTAATCCTTGCATATTTTTGCATGAGAACTCTTGTTATATTCAAATTCCAATGTATAAGCCCTAAAATCATTATTTTTTCAATTGGTTTGAAATTTAAGGTTGTAAAAAATGTAAAATAAAGAAATGCTATAGGAAATGCTATAGCATTTCGTATGGCATTTCTCGTCAACAATTTAATCCTTGCATATTTTTGCATGAGAACTCTTGTTATATTCAAATTCCAATGTATAAGCCCTAAAATAATTATTTTTTCAATTGGTTCGACTTTTAGGTCGTAAACAATGTAAAATAAAGAAATGTTATAGGAAATGCTATAGCATTTCCTATGGAATTTAACGTCAACAATTTAATCCTTGCATATTTTTGCATTAGAACGCTTGTAATATTAAAATTCCAATGTATAAGCCCTAAAATCATTATTTTTTCAATTGGTTCGAAATATAAGGTTGTAAAAAATGTAAAATAAAGAAATGCTATAGAAAATGCTATAGCATTTCCTATGGCATTTCTCGTCAACATTTTAATCCTTGCATATTTTTGCATGAGAACTCTTGTTATATTCAAATTCCAATGTATAAGCCCAAAAATCATTATTTTTTCAATTGGTTTGAAATTTAAGGTTGTAAAAAATGTAAAATAAAGAAATGCTATAGGAAATGCTATAGCATTTCGTATGGCATTTCTCGTCAACAATTTAATCCTTGCATATTTTTGCATGAGAACTCTTGTTATATTCAAATTCCAATGTATAAGCCCTAAAATAATTATTTTTTCAATTGGTTCGACTTTTAGGTCGTAAACAATGTAAAATAAAGAAATGCTATAGGAAATGCTATAGCATTTCCTATGGAATTTAACGTCAACAATTTAATCCTTGCATATTTTTGCATGAGAACGCTTGTAATATTAAAATTCCAATGTATAAGCCCTAAAATCATTATTTTTTCAATTGGTTCGAAATTTAAGGTTGTAAAAAATGTAAAATAAAGAAATGCTATAGGAAATGCTATAGCATTTCCTATGGCATTTCTCGTCATCAATTTAATCCTTGCATATTTTTGCATGAGAACTCTTGTTATATTCCAATTCCAATGTATAAGCCCTAAAATAATTATATTTTCAATTGGTTCGAAATTTAAGGTTGTAAAAAATGTAAAATAAAGAAATTCTATAGCATTTCCTATGGCATTTCTCGTCAACAATTTAATCCTTGCATATTTTTGCATGAGAACTCTTGTTATATTCAAATTCCAATGTATAAGCCCTAAAATAATTATTTTTTCAATTGGTTTGAAATTTAAGGTTGTAAAAAATGTAAAATAAAGAAATGCTATAATAAATGCTATAGCATTTCGTATGGCATTTCTCGTCAACAATTTAATCCTTGCATATTTTTGCATGAGAACTCTTGTTATATTCCAATTCCAATGTATAAGCCCTAAAATAATTATTTTTTCAATTGGTTCGAAATTTAAGGTTGTAAAAAATGTAAAATAACGAAATTCTATAGCATTTCCTATGGCATTTCTCGTCAACAATTTAATCCTTGCATATTTTTGCATGAGAACTCTTGTTATATTCAAATTCCAATGTATAAGCCCTAAAATCATTATTTTTTCAATTGGTTTGAAATTTAATGTTGTAAAAAATGTAAAATAAAAAAATGCTATAGGAAATGCTATAGCATTTCGTAAGGAATTTCTCGTCGACAATTTAATCCTTGCATATTTTTGCATGAGAACTCTTGTTATATTCAAATTCCAATGTATAAGCCCTAAAATCATTATTTTTTCAATTGGTTCGACTTTTAGGTCGTAAACAATGTAAAATAAAGAAATGCTATAGGAAATGCTATAGCATTTCCTATGGAATTTAACGTCAACAATTTAATCCTTGCATATTTTTGCATGAGAACGCTTGTAATATTAAAATTCCAACGTATAAGCCCTAAAATCATTATTTTTTCAATTGGTTTGAAATTTAAGGTTGTAAAAAATGTAAAATAAAGAAATGCTATAGGAAATGCTATAGCATTTCCTATAGCATTTCTCGTCAACAATTTAATCCTTGCATATTTTTGCATGAGAACTCTTGTTATATTCAAATTCCAATGTATAAGCCCTGAAATCATTATTTTTTCAATTGGTTCGACTTTTAGGTCGTAAACAATGTAAAATAAAGAAATGCTATAGGAAATGCTATAGCATTTCCTATGGAATTTAACGTCAACAATTTAATCCTTGCATATTTTTGCATGAGAACGCTTGTAATATTAAAATTCCAACGTATAAGCCCTAAAATCATTATTTTTTCAATTGGTTCGAAATTTAAGGTTGTAAAAAATGTAAAATAAAGAAATGATATAGGAAATGCTATAGCATTTCGTATGGCATTTCTCGTCAACAATTTAATCCTTGCATATTTTTGCATGAGAACTCTTGTTATATTAAAATTCCAATGTATAAGCCCTAAAATCATTATTTTTTCAATTGGTTCTACTTTTAGGTCGTAAACAATGTAAAATAAAGAAATCCTATAGGAAATGCTATAGCATTTCCTAAGGAATTTAACATCAACAATTTAATCCTTGCATATTTTTCCATGAGAACGCTTGTAATATTAAAATTCCAATGTATAAGCCCTAAAATCATTAGTTTTACAATTGGTTCGAAATTTAAGGTTGTAAAAAATGTAAAATAAAGAAATGCTATAGGAAATGCTAGCAATGCTATAGGAAATGCTAGCATTTCCTATGGCATTTCTCGTCAACAATTTAATCCTTGCATATTTTTGTATGAGAACTCTTGTTATATTCAAATTCCAATGTATAAGCCCTAAAATCATTATTTTTTAAATTGTTTCAAAATTTTAGGTCGTAAACAATGTAAAATAAAGAAATGCTATAGAAAATGCTATAGCATTTCCTATGGCATTTCTCGTCAACAATTTAATCCTTGCATATTTTTGCATGAGAACTCTTGTTATATTCAAATTCCAATGTATAAGCCCTAAAATCATTATTTTTTCAATTGGTTTGAAATTTAATGTTGTAAAAAATGTAAAATAAAGAAATGCTATAGGAAATGCTATAGCATTTCGTATGGAATTTCTCGTCAACAATTTAATCCTTGCATATTTTTGCATGAGAACTCTTGTTATATTCAAATTCCAATGTATAAGCCGTAAAATCATTATTTTTTCAATTGGTTCGACTTTTAGGTCGTAAACAATGTAAAATAAAGAAATGCTATAGGAAATGCTATAGCATTTCCTATGGAATTTAACGTCAACAATTTAATCCTTGCATATTTTTGCATGAGAACGCTTGTAATATTAAAATTCCAACGTATAAGCCCTAAAATCATTATTTTTTCAATTGGTTTGAAATTTAAGGTTGTAAAAAATGTAAAATAAAGAAATGCTATAGGAAATGCTATAGCATTTCCTATAGCATTTCTCGTCAACAATTTAATCCTTGCATATTTTTGCATGAGAACTCTTGTTATATTCAAATTCCAATGTATAAGCCCTAAAATCATTATTTTTTCAATTGGTTCGACTTTTAGGTCGTAAACAATGTAAAATAAAGAAATGCTATAGGAAATGCTATAGCATTTCTTATGGAATTTAACGTCAACAATTTAATCCTTGCATATTTTTGCATGAGAACGCTTGTAATATTAAAATTCCAACGTATAAGCCCTAAAATCATTATTTTTTCAATTGGTTCGAAATTTAAGGTTGTAAAAAATGTAAAATAAAGAAATGATATAGGAAATGCTATAGCATTTCGTATGGCATTTCTCGTCAACAATTTAATCCTTGCATATTTTTGCATGAGAACTCTTGTTATATTAAAATTCCAATGTATAAGCCCTAAAATCATTATTTTTTCAATTGGTTCTACTTTTAGGTCGTTAACAATGTAAAATAAAGAAATCCTATAGGAAATGCTATAGCATTTCCTAAGGAATTTAACGTCAACAATTTAATCCTTGCATATTTTTCCATGAGAACGCTTGTAATATTAAAATTCCAATGTATAAGCCCTAAAATCATTAGTTTTACAATTGGTTCGAAATTTAAGGTTGTAAAAAATGTAAAATAAAGAAATGCTATAGGAAATGCTAGCAATGCTATAGGAAATGCTAGCATTTCCTATGGCATTTCTCGTCAACAATTTAATCCTTGCATATTTTCGCATGAGAACTCTTGTTATATTCAAATTCCAATGTATAAGCCCTAAAATCATTATTTTTTCAATTGGTTTGAAATTTAATGTTGTAAAAAATGTAAAATAAAGAAATGCTATAGGAAATGCTATAGCATTTCGTATGGAATTTCTCGTCAACAATTTAATCCTTGCATATTTTTGCATGAGAACTCTTGTTATATTCAAATTCCAATGTATAAGCCCTAAAATCATTATTTTTTCAATTGGTTCGACTTTTAGGTCGTAAACAATGTAAAATAAAGAAATGCTATAGGAAATGCTATAGCATTTCCTATGGAATTTAACGTCAACAATTTAATCCTTGCATATTTTTGCATGAGAACGCTTGTAATATTAAAATTCCAACGTATAAGCCCTAAAATCATTATTTTTTCAATTGGTTTGAAATTTAAGGTTGTAAAAAATGTAAAATAAAGAAATGCTATAGGAAATGCTATAGCATTTCCTATAGCATTTCTCGTCAACAATTTAATCCTTGCATATTTTTGCATGAGAACTCTTGTTATATTCAAATTCCAATGTATAAGCCCTAAAATCATTATTTTTTTAATTGGTTCGACTTTTAGGTCGTAAACAATGTAAAATAAAGAAATGCTATAGGAAATGCTATAGCATTTCCTATGGAATTTAACGTCAACAATTTAATCCTTGCATATTTTTGCATGAGAACGCTTGTAATATTAAAATTCCAACGTATAAGCCCTAAAATCATTATTTTTTCAATTGGTTCGAAATTTAAGGTTGTAAAAAATGTAAAATAAAGAAATGATATAGGAAATGCTATAGCATTTCGTATGGCATTTCTCGTCAACAATTTAATCCTTGCATATTTTTGCATGAGAACTCTTGTTATATTAAAATTCCAATGTATAAGCCCTAAAATCATTATTTTTTCAATTGGTTCTACTTTTAGGTCGTAAACAATGTAAAATAAAGAAATCCTATAGGAAATGCTAGCATTTCCTAAGGAATTTAACGTCAACAATTTAATCCTTGCATATTTTTCCATGAGAACGCTTGTAATATTAAAATTCCAATGTATAAGCCCTAAAATCATTAGTTTTACAATTGGTTCGAAATTTAAGGTTGTAAAAAATGTAAAATAAAGAAATGCTATAGGAAATGCTAGCAATGCTATAGGAAATGCTAGCATTTCCTATGGCATTTCTCGTCAACAATTTAATCCTTGCATATTTTTGCATGAGAACTCTTGTTATATTCAAATTCCAATGTATAAGCCCTAAAATCATTATTTTTTAAATTGTTTCAAAATTTTAGGTCGTAAACAATGTAAAATAAAGAAATGCTATAGAAAATGCTATAGCATTTCCTATGGCATTTCTCGTCAACAATTTAATCCTTGCATATTTTTGCATGAGAACTCTTGTTATATTCAAATTCCAATGTATAAGCTTTAAAATCATTATTTTTTCAATTGGTTCGAAATTTAAGGTTGTAAAAAATGTAAAATAAAGAAATGCTATAGGAAATGCTATAGCATTTCCTATGGCATTTCTCGTCAACAATTTAATCCTTGCATATTTTTGCATGAGAACTCTTGTTATATTCAAATTCCAATGTGTAAGCCCTAAAATCATTATTTTTTTAATTGGTTCGAAATTGAAGGTTTTAAAAATTTGTCAAATAAAGAAATGCTATAGGAAATGCTATAGCATTTCCTATGGAATTTCTCGTCAACAATTTAATCCTTGCATATTTTTGCATGAGAACTCTTGTTATATTCAAATTCCAATGTATAAGCCCTAAAATCATTATTTTTTCAATTGGTTCGAAATTTAAGGTTGTAAAAAATGTAAAATAAAGAAATTCTATAGGAAATTCTATAGCATTTCCTAAGGCATTTCTCGTCAACAATTTAATCCTTGCATATTTTTGCATGAGAACTCTTGTTATATTCAAATTCCAATGTATAAGCCCTAAAATCATTATTTTTTCAATTGGTTCGAAATTTAATGTTGTAAAAAATGTCAAATAAAGAAATGCTATAAGAAATGCTATAGCATTTCCTATAGCATTTCTCGTCAACGATTTAATCCTTGCATATTTTTGCATGAAAACTCTTGTTATATTCAAATTTCAATGTATAAGCCCTAAAATCATTATTTTTTCAATTGGTTCGAAATTTAAGGTTGTAAAAAATGTAAAATAAAGAAATTCTATAGGAAATTCTATAGCATTTCCTATGGCATTTCTCGTCAACAATTTAATCGTTGCATATTTTTGCATGAGAACGCTTGTAATATTAAAATTTCAATGTATAAGCCCTAAAATCATTATTTTTTAAATTGTTTCAAAATTTTAGGTTGTAAAAAATGTAAAATAAAGAAATGCTATAGGAAATGCTATAGCATTTCGTATGGCATTTTTCGTCAAAAATTTAATCCTTGCATATTTTTGCATGAGAACTCTTGTTATATTCAAATTCCAATGTATAAGCCCTAAAATCATTATTTTTTCAATTGGTTCGAAATTTAAGGTTGTAAAAAATGTAAAATAAAGAAATGCTATAGGAAATGCTATAGCATTTCCTATGGCATTTCTCGTCAACAATTTAATCCTTGCATATTTTTGCATGAGAACTCTTGTTATATTCAAATTCCAATGTATAAGCCCTAAAATCATTATTTTTTTCAATTGGTTTGAAATTTAAGGTTGTAAAAAATGTAAAATAAAGAAATGCTATAGGAAATGCTATAGCATTTCGTATGGCATTTCTCGTCAAATATTTAATCCTTGCATATTTTTGCATGAGAACTCTTGTTATATTCAAATTCCAATGTATAAGCCCTAAAATCATTATTTTTTCAATTGGTTCGACTTTTAGGTCGTAAACAATGTAAAATAAAGAAATGCTATAGGAAATGCTATAGCATTTCCTATGGAATTTAACGTCAACAATTTAATCCTTGCATATTTTTGCATGAGAACGCTTGTAATATTAAAATTCCAACGTATAAGCCCTAAAATCATTATTTTTTCAATTGGTTCGGAATTTAAGGTTGTAAAAAATGTAAAATAAAGAAATGCTATAGGAAATGCTATAGCATTTCGTATGGCGTTTCTCGTCAACAATTTAATCCTTGCATATTTTTGCATGAGAACTCTTGTTATATTAAAATTCCAATGTATAAGCCCTAAAATCATTATTTTTTCAATTGGTTCGACTTTTAGGTCGTAAACAATGTAAAATAAAGAAATCCTATAGGAAATGCTATAGCATTTCCTAAGGAATTTAACGTCAACAATTTAATCCTTGCATATTTTTGCATGAGAACGCTTGTAATATTAAAATTCCAATGTATAAGCCCTAAAATCATTAGTTTTACAATTGGTTCAAAATTTATGGTTGTAAAAAATGTAAAATAAAGAAATGCTATAGGAAATGCTAGCATTTCCTATGGCATTTCTCGTCAACAATTTAATCCTTGCATATTTTTGCATGAGAACTCTTGTTATATTCAAATTCCAATGTATAAGCCCTAAAATCATTATTTTTTAAATTGTTTCAAAATTTTAGGTCGTAAACAATGTAAAATAAAGAAATGCTATAGAAAATGCTATAGCATTTCCTACGGCATTTCTCGTCAACAATTTAATCCTTGCATATTTTTGCATGAGAACTCTTGTTATATTCAAATTCCAATGTATAAGCTTTAAAATCATTATTTTTTCAATTGGTTCGAAATTTAAGGTTGTAAAAAATGTAAAATAAAGAAATGCGATAGGAAATGCTATAGCATTTCCTATGGCATTTCTCGTCAACAATTTAATCCTTGCATATTTTTGCATGAGAACTCTTGTTATATTCAAATTCCAATGTGTAAGCCCTAAAATCATTATTTTTTTAATTGGTTCGAAATTGAAGGTTGTAAAAATTTGTCAAATAAAGAAATGCTATAGGAAATGCTATAGCATTTCCTATGGAATTTCTCGTCAACAATTTAATCCTTGCATATTTTTGCATGAGAACTCTTGTTATATTCAAATTCAAATGTATAAGCCCTAAAATCATTATTTTTTCAATTGGTTCGAAATTTAAGGTTGTAAAAAATGTAAAATAAAGAAATTCTATAGGAAATTCTATAGCATTTCCTAAGGCATTTCTCGTCAACAATTTAATCCTTGCATATTTTTGCATGAGAACTCTTGTTATATTCAAATTCCAATGTATAAGCCCTAAAATCATTATTTTTTCAATTGGTTCGAAATTTAATGTTGTAAAAAATGTCAAATAAAGAAATGCTATAAGAAATGCTATAGCATTTCCTATAGCATTTCTCGTCAACGATTTAATCCTTGCATATTTTTGCATGAAAACTCTTGTTATATTCAAATTCCAATGTATAAGCCCTAAAATCATTATTTTTTCAATTGGTTCGAAATTTAAGGTTGTAAAAAATGTAAAATAAAGAAATTCTATAGGAAATTCTATAGCATTTCCTATGCCATTTCTCGTCAACAATTTAATCGTTGCATATTTTTGCATGAGAACGCTTGTAATATTAAAATTTCAATGTATAAGCCCTAAAATCATTATTTTTACAATTGGTTTGAAATTTAAGGTTGTAAACAATGTAAAATAAAGAAATGCTATAGCATTTCCTCTGGCATTTCTCGTCAACAGTTTAATCCTTGCATAGTTTTGCATGAGAACGCTTGTAATATTAAAATTCCAATGTATAAGCCCTAAAATCATTATTTTTTCAATTGGTTCGAAATTTAAGGTTGTAAAAAATGTAAAATAAAGAAATGCTATAGGAAATGCTATAGCATTTCCTATGGCATTTCTCGTCAACAATTTAATCCTTGCATATTTTTGCATGAGAACTCTTGTTATATTCAAATTCCAATGTATAAGCCCTAAAATCAATATTTTTTCAATTGGTTCGAAATTTAAGGTTGTAAAAAATGTAAAATAAAGAAATGCTATAGGAAATGCTATAGAATTTCCTATGGCATTTCTCGTCAACAATTTAATCCTTGCATATTTTTGCATAAGAACTCTTGTTATATTCCAATTCCAATGTATAAGCCCTAAAATAATTATTTTTTCAATTGGTTCGAAATTTAAGGTTGTAAAAAATGTAAAATAAAGAAATTCTATAGCATTTCCTATGGCATTTCTCGTCAACAATTTAATCCTTGCATATTTTTGCATGAGAACTCTTGTTATATTCAAATTCCAATGTATAAGCCCTAAAATCATTATTTTTTCAATTGGTTTGAAATTTAATGTTGTAAAAAATGTGAAATAAAGAAATGCTATAGGAAATGCTATAGCATTTCGTATGGAATTTCTCGTCAACAATTTAATCCTTGCATATTTTTGCATGAGAACTCTTGTTATATTCAAATTCCAATGTATAAGCCCTAAAATCATTATTTTTTCAATTGGTTCGACTTTTAGGTCGTAAACAATGTAAAATAAAGAAATGCTATAGGAAATGCTATAGCATTTCCTATGGAATTTAACGTCAACAATTTAATCCTTGCATATTTTTGCATGAGAACGCTTGTAATATTAAAATTCCAACGTATAAGCCCTAAAATCATTATTTTTTCAATTGGTTTGAAATTTAAGGTTGTAAAAAATGTAAAATAAAGAAATGCTATAGGAAATGCTATAGCATTTCCTATAGCATTTCTCGTCAACAATTTAATCCTTGCATATTTTTGCATGAGAACTCTTGTTATATTCAAATTCCAATGTATAAGCCCTAAAATCATTATTTTTTCAATTGGTTTGAAATATAAGGTTGTAAAAAATGTAAAATAAAGAAATGCTATAGGAAATGCTATAGCATTAGCATTTCCTATGGCATTTCTCGTCAACAATTTAATCCTTGCATATTTTTGCATGAGAACTCTTGTTATATTCCAATTCCAATTTATAAGCCCTAAAATAATTATTTTTTCAATTGGTTCGACTTTTAGGTCGTAAACAATGTAAAATAAAGAAATGCTATAGAAAATGCTATAGCATTTCCTATGGCATTTCTCGTCAACAATTTAATCCTTGCATATTTTTGCATGAGAACTCTTGTTATATTCAAATTCCAATGTATAAGCTTTAAAATCATTATTTTTTCAATTGGTTCGAAATTTAAGGTTGTAAAAAATGTAAAATAAAGAAATGCTATAGGAAATGCTATAGCATTTCCTATGGCATTTCTCGTCAACAATTTAATCCTTGCATATTTTTGCATGAGAACTCTTGTTATATTCAAATTCCAATGTGTAAGCCCTAAAATTATTATTTTTTTAATTGGTTCGAAATTGAAGGTTGTAAAAATTTGTCAAATAAAGAAATGCTATAGGAAATGCTATAGCATTTCCTATGGAATTTCTCGTCAACAATTTAATCCTTGCATATTTTTGCATGAGAACTCTTGTTATATTCAAATTCCAATGTATAAGCCCTAAAATCATTATTTTTTCAATTGGTTCGAAATTTAAGGTTGTAAAAAATGTAAAATAAAGAAATTCTATAGGAAATTCTATAGCATTTCCTAAGGCATTTCTCGTCAACAATTTAATCCTTGCATATTTTTGCATGAGAACTCTTGTTATATTCAAATTCCAATGTATAAGCCCTAAAATCATTATTTTTTCAATTGGTTCGAAATTTAATGTTGTAAAAAATGGCAAATAAAGAAATGCTATAAGAAATGCTATAGCATTTCCTATAGCATTTCTCGTCAACGATTTAATCCTTGCATATTTTTGCATGAAAACTCTTGTTATATTCAAATTCCAATGTATAAGCCCTAAAATCAATATTTTTTCAATTGGTTCGAAATTTAAGGTTGTAAAAAATGTAAAATAAAGAAATTCTATAGGAAATTCTATAGCATTTCCTATGGCATTTCTCGTCAACAATTTAATCGTTGCATATTTTTACATGAGAACGCTTGTAATATTAAAATTTCAATGTATAAGCCCTAAAATCATTATTTTTACAATTGGTTTGAAATTTAAGGTTGTAAACAATGTAAAATAAAGAAATGCTATAGCATTTCCTCTGGCATTTCTCGTCAACAGTTTAATCCTTGCATAGTTTTGCATGAAAACGCTTGTAATATTAAAATTCCAATGTATAAGCCCTAAAATCATTATTTTTTCAATTGGTTCGAAATTTAAGGTTGTAAAAAATGTAAAATAAAGAAATGCTATAGGAAATGCTATAGAATTTCCTATGGCATTTCTCGTCAACAATTTAATCCTTGCATATTTTTGCATGAGAACTCTTGTTATATTCAAATTCCAATGTATAAGCCCTAAAATCATTATTTTTTCAATTGGTTCGAAATTTAAGGTTGTAAAAAATGTAAAATAAAGAAATGCTATAGGAAATGCTATAGAATTTCCTATGGCATTTCTCGTCAACAATTTAATCCTTGCATATTTTTGCATAAGAACTCTTGTTATATTCCAATTCCAATGTATAAGCCCTAAAATAATTATTTTTTCAATTGGTTCGAAATTTAAGGTTGTAAAAAATGTAAAATAAAGAAATTCTATAGCATTTCCTATGGCATTTCTCGTCAACAATTTAATCCTTGCATATTTTTGCATGAGAACTCTTGTTATATTCAAATTCCAATGTATAAGCCCTAAAATCATTATTTTTTCAATTGGTTTGAAATTTAATGTTGTAAAAAATGTGAAATAAAGAAATGCTATAGGAAATGCTATAGCATTTCGTATGGAATTTCTCGTCAACAATTTAATCCTTGCATATTTTTGCATGAGAACTCTTGTTATATTCAAATTCCAATGTATAAGCCCTAAAATCATTATTTTTTCAATTGGTTCGACTTTTAGGTCGTAAACAATGTAAAATAAAGAAATGCTATAGGAAATGCTATAGCATTTCCTATGGAATTTAACGTCAACAATTTAATCCTTGCATATTTTTGCATGAGAACGCTTGTAATATTAAAATTCCAACGTATAAGCCCTAAAATCATTATTTTTTCAATTGGTTTGAAATTTAAGGTTGTAAAAAATGTAAAATAAAGAAATGCTATAGGAAATGCTATAGCATTTCCTATAGCATTTCTCGTCAACAATTTAATCCTTGCATATTTTTGCATGAGAACTCTTGTTATATTCAAATTCCAATGTATAAGCCCTAAAATCATTATTTTTTCAATTGGTTTGAAATATAAGGTTGTAAAAAATGTAAAATAAAGAAATGCTATAGGAAATGCTATAGCATTTCCTATGGCATTTCTCGTCAACAATTTAATCCTTGCATATTTTTGCATGAGAACTCTTGTTATATTCCAATTCCAATGTATAAGCCCTAAAATAATTATTTTTTCAATTGGTTCGACTTTTAGGTCGTAAACAATGTAAAATAAAGAAATGCTATAGAAAATGCTATAGCATTTCCTATGGCATTTCTCGTCAACAATTTAATCCTTGCATATTTTTGCATGAGAACTCTTGTTATATTCAAATTCCAATGTATAAGCTTTAAAATCATTATTTTTTCATTTGGTTCGAAATTTAATGTTGTAAAAAATGTAAAATAAAGAAATGCTATAGGAAATGCTATAGCATTTCCTATGGCATTTCTCGTCAACAATTTAATCCTTGCATATTTTTGCATGAGAACTCTTGTTATATTCAAATTCCAATGTGTAAGCCCTAAAATCATTATTTTTTTAATTGGTTCGAAATTGAAGGTTGTAAAAATTTGTCAAATAAAGAAATGCTATAGGAAATGCTATAGCATTTCCTATGGAATTTCTCGTCAACAATTTAATCCTTGTATATTTTTGCATGAGAACTCTTGTTATATTCAAATTCCAATGTATAAGCCCTAAAATCATTATTTTTTCAATTGGTTCGAAATTTAAGGTTGTAAAAAATGTAAAATAAAGAAATTCTATAGGAAATTCTATAGCATTTCCTAAGGCATTTCTCGTCAACAATTTAATCCTTGCATATTTTTGCATGAGAACTCTTGTTATATTCAAATTCCAATGTATAAGCCCTAAAATCATTATTTTTTCAATTGGTTCGAAATTTAATGTTGTAAAAAATGGCAAATAAAGAAATGCTATAAGAAATGCTATATAGCATTTCCTATAGCATTTCTCGTCAACGATTTAATCCTTGCATATTTTTGCATGAAAACTCTTGTTATATTCAAATTCCAATGTATAAGCCCTAAAATCATTATTTTTTCAATTGGTTCGAAATTTAAGGTTGTAAAAAATGTAAAATAAAGAAATTCTATAGGAAATTCTATAGCATTTCCTATGGCATTTCTCGTCAACAATTTAATCGTTGCATATTTTTGCATGAGAACGCTTGTAATATTAAAATTTCAATGTATAAGCCCTAAAATCATTATTTTTACAATTGGTTTGAAATTTAAGGTTGTAAACAATGTAAAATAAAGAAATGCTATAGCATTTCCTCTGGCATTTCTCGTCAACAGTTTAATCCTTGCATAGTTTTGCATGAGAACGCTTGTAATATTAAAATTCCAATGTATAAGCCCTAAAATCATTATTTTTTCAATTGGTTCGAAATTTAAGGTTGTAAAAAATGTAAAATAAAGAAATGCTATAGGAAATGCTATAGCATTTCCTATGGCATTTCTCGTCAACAATTTAATCCTTGCATATTTTTGCATGAGAACTCTTGTTATATTCAAATTCCAATGTATAAGCCCTAAAATCATTATTTTTTCAATTGGTTCGAAATTTAAGGTTGTAAAAAATGTAAAATAAAGAAATGCTATAGGAAATGCTATAGCATTTCCTATGGCATTTCTCGTCAACAATTTAATCCTTGCATATTTTTGCATAAGAACTCTTGTTATATTCCAATTCCAATGTATAAGCCCTAAAATAATTATTTTTTCAATTGGTTCGAAATTTAAGGTTGTAAAAAATGTAAAATAAAGAAATTCTATAGCATTTCCTATGGCATTTCTCGTCAACAATTTAATCCTTGCATATTTTTGCATGAGAACTCTTGTTATATTCAAATTCCAATGTATAAGCCCTAAAATCATTATTTTTTCAATTGGTTTGAAATTTAAGCTTGTAAAAAATGTAAAATAAAGAAATGCTATAGGAAATGCTATAGCATTTCCTATAGCATTTCTCGTCAACAATTTAATCCTTGCATATTTTTGCATGAGAACTCTTGTTATATTCAAATTCCAACGTATAAGCCCTAAAATCATTATTTTTTCAATTGGTTTGAAATTTAAGGTTGTAAAAAATGTAAAATAAAGAAATGCCATAGGAAATGCTATAGCATTTCCTATAGCATTTCTCGTCAACAATTTAATCCTTGCATATTTTTGCATGAGAACTCTTGTTATATTCAAATTCCAATGTATAAGCCCTAAAATCATTATTTTTTCAATTGGTTTGAAATATAAGGTTGTAAAAAATGTAAAATAAAGAAATGCTATAGGAAATGCTATAGCATTTCCTATGGCATTTCTCGTCAACAATTTAATCCTTGCATATTTTTGCATGAGAACTCTTGTTATATTCCAATTCCAATGTATAAGCCCTAAAATAATTATTTTTTCAATTGGTTCGACTTTTAGGTCGTAAACAATGTAAAATAAAGAAATGCTATAGAAAATGCTATAGCATTTCCTATGGCATTTCTCGTCCACAATTTAATCCTTGCATATTTTTGCATGAGAACTCTTGTTATATTCAAATTCCAATGTATAAGCTTTAAAATCATTATTTTTTCATTTGGTTCGAAATTTAATGTTGTAAAAAATGTAAAATAAAGAAATGCTATAGGAAATGCTATAGCATTTCCTATGGCATTTCTCGTCAACAATTTAATCCTTGCATATTTTTGCATGAGAACTCTTGTTATATTCAAATTCCAATGTGTAAGCCCTAAAATCATTATTTTTTTAATTGGTTCGAAATTGAAGGTTGTAAAAATTTTTCAAATAAAGAAATGCTATAGGAAATGCTATAGCATTTCCTATGGAATTTCTCGTCAACAATTTAATCCTTGTATATTTTTGCATGAGAACTCTTGTTATATTCAAATTCCAATGTATAAGCCCTAAAATCATTATTTTTTCAATTGGTTCGAAATTTAAGGTTGTAAAAAATGTAAAATAAAGAAATTCTATAGGAAATTCTATAGCATTTCCTAAGGCATTTCTCGTCAACAATTTAATCCTTGCATATTTTTGCATGAGAACTCTTGTTATATTCAAATTCCAATGTATAAGCCCTAAAATCATTATTTTTTCAATTGGTTCGAAATTTAATGTTGTAAAAAATGGCAAATAAAGAAATGCTATAAGAAATGCTATATAGCATTTCCTATAGCATTTCTCGTCAACGATTTAATCCTTGCATATTTTTGCATGAAAACTCTTGTTATATTCAAATTCCAATGTATAAGCCCTAAAATCATTATTTTTTCAATTGGTTCGAAATTTAAGGTTGTAAAAAATGTAAAATAAAGAAATTCTATAGGAAATTCTATAGCATTTCCTATGGCATTTCTCGTCAACAATTTAATCGTTGTATATTTTTGCATGAGAACGCTTGTAATATTAAAATTTCAATGTATAAGCCCTAAAATCATTATTTTTACAATTGGTTTGAAATTTAAGGTTGTAAACAATGTAAAATAAAGAAATGCTATAGCATTTCCTCTGGCATTTCTCGTCAACAGTTTAATCCTTGCATAGTTTTGCATGAGAACGCTTGTAATATTAAAATTCCAATGTATAAGCCCTAAAATCATTATTTTTTCAATTGGTTCGAAATTTAAGGTTGTAAAAAATGTAAAATAAAGAAATGCTATAGGAAATGCTATAGCATTTCCTATGGCATTTCTCGTCAACAATTTAATCCTTGCATATTTTTGCATGAGAACTCTTGTTATATTCAAATTCCAATGTATAAGCCCTAAAATCATTATTTTTTCAATTGGTTCGAAATTTAAGGTTGTAAAAAATGTAAAATAAAGAAATGCTATAGGAAATGCTATAGAATTTCCTATGGCATTTCTCGTCAACAATTTAATCCTTGCATATTTTTGCATAAGAACTCTTGTTATATTCCAATTCCAATGTATAAGCCCTAAAATAATTATTTTTTCAATTGGTTCGAAATTTAAGGTTGTAAAAAATGTAAAATAAAGAAATTCTATAGCATTTCCTATGGCATTTCTCGTCAACAATTTAATCCTTGCATATTTTTGCATGAGAACTCTTGTTATATTCAAATTCCAATGTATAAGCCCTAAAATCATTATTTTTTCAATTGGTTTGAAATTTAAGCTTGTAAAAAACGTAAAATAAAGAAATGCTATAGGAAATGCTATAGCATTTCCTATAGCATTTCTCGTCAACAATTTAATCCTTGCATATTTTTGCATGAGAACTCTTGTTATATTCAAATTCCAACGTATAAGCCCTAAAATCATTATTTTTTCAATTGGTTTGAAATTTAAGGTTGTAAAAAATGTAAAATAAAGAAATGCTATAGGAAATGCTATAGCATTTCCTATGGCATTTCTCGTCAACAATTTAATCCTTGCATATTTTTGCATGAGAACTCTTGTTATATTCAAATTCCAATGTATAAGCCCTAAAATCATTATTTTTTCAATTGGTTTGAAATATAAGGTTGTAAAAAATGTAAAATAAAGAAATGCTATAGGAAATGCTATAGCATTTCCTATGGCATTTCTCGTCAACAATTTAATCCTTGCATATTTTTGCATGAGAACTCTTGTTATATTCCAATTCCAATGTATAAGCCCTAAAATAATTATTTTTTCAATTGGTTCGACATTTAGGTCGTAAACAATGTAAAATAAAGAAATGCTATAGAAAATGCTATAGCATTTCCTATGGCATTTCTCGTCCACAATTTAATCCTTGCATATTTTTGCATGAGAACTCTTGTTATATTCAAATTCCAATGTATAAGCTTTAAAATCATTATTTTTCAATTGGTTCGAAATTTAAGGTTGTAAAAAATGTAAAATAAAGAAATGCTATAGGAAATGCTATAGCATTTCCTATGGCATTTCTCGTCAACAATTTAATCCTTGCATATTTTTGCATGAGAACTCTTGTTATATTCAAATTCCAATGTATAAGCCCTAAAATCATTATTTTTTCAATTGGTTCGAAATTTAATGTTGTAAAAAATGGCAAATAAAGAAATGCTATAAGAAATGCTATATAGCATTTCCTATAGCATTTCTCGTCAACGATTTAATCCTTGCATATTTTTGCATGAAAACTCTTGTTATATTCAAATTCCAATGTATAAGCCCTAAAATCATTATTTTTTCAATTGGTTCGAAATTTAAGGTTGTAAAAAATGTAAAATAAAGAAATTCTATAGGAAATTCTATAGCATTTCCTATGGCATTTCTCGTCAACAATTTAATCGTTGCATATTTTTGCATGAGAACGCTTGTAATATTAAAATTCCAATGTATAAGCCCTAAAATCATTATTTTTACAATTGGTTTGAAATTTAAGGTTGTAAACAATGTAAAATAAAGAAATGCTATAGCATTTCCTCTGGCATTTCTCGTCAACAGTTTAATCCTTGCATAGTTTTGCATGAGAACGCTTGTAATATTAAAATTCCAATGTATAAGCCCTAAAATCATTATTTTTTCAATTGGTTCAAAATTTAAGGTTGTAAAAAATGTAAAATAAAGAAATGCTATAGGAAATGCTATAGCATTTCCTATGGCATTTCTCGTCAACAATTTAATACTTGCATATTTTTGCATGAGAACTCTTGTTATATTCAAATTCCAATGTATAAGCCCTAAAATCATTATTTTTTCAATTGGTTCGAAATTTAAGGTTGTAAAAAATGTAAAATAAAGAAATGCTATAGGAACAATTTAATCCTTCCATATTTTTGCATAAGAACTCTTGTTATATTCCAATTCCAATGTATAAGCCCTAAAATAATTATTTTTTCAATTGGTTCGAAATTTAAGGTTGTAAAAAATGTAAAATAAAGAAATTCTATAGCATTTCCTATGGCATTTCTCGTCAACAATTTAATCCTTGCATATTTTTGCATGAGAACTCTTGTTATATTCAAATTCCAATGTATAAGCCCTAAAATCATTATTTTTTCAATTGGTTTGAAATTTAAGCTTGTAAAAAACGTAAAATAAAGAAATGCCATAGGAAATGCTATAGCATTTCCTATAGCATTTCTCGTCAACAAGTTAATCCTTGCATATTTTTGCATGAGAACTCTTGTTATATTCAAATTCCAACGTATAAGCCCTAAAATCATTATTTTTTCAATTGGTTTGAAATTTAAGGTTGTAAAAAATGTAAAATAAAGAAATGCCATAGGAAATGCTATAGCATTTCCTATAGCATTTCTCGTCAACAATTTAATCCTTGCATATTTTTGCATGAGAACTCTTGTTATATTCAAATTCCAATGTATAAGCCCTAAAATCATTATTTTTTCAATTGGTTTGAAATATAAGGTTGTAAAAAATGTAAAATAAAGAAATGCTATAGGAAATGCTATAGCATTTCCTATGGCATTTCTCGTCAACAATTTAATCCTTGCATATTTTTGCATGAGAACTCTTGTTATATTCCAATTCCAATGTATAAGCCCTAAAATAATTATTTTTTCAATTGGTTCGACATTTAGGTCGTAAACAATGTAAAATAAAGAAATGCTATAGAAAATGCTATAGCATTTCCTATGGCATTTCTCGTCCACAATTTAATCCTTGCATATTTTTGCATGAGAACTCTTGTTATATTCAAATTCCAATGTATAAGCTTTAAAATCATTATTTTTCAATTGGTTCGAAATTTAAGGTTGTAAAAAATGTAAAATAAAGAAATGCTATAGGAAATGCTATAGCATTTCCTATGGCATTTCTCGTCAACAATTTAATCCTTGCATATTTTTGCATGAGAACTCTTGTTATATTCAAATTCCAATGTGTAAGCCCTAAAATCATTATTTTTTTAATTGGTTCGAAATTGAAGGTTGTAAAAATTTGTCAAATAAAGAAATGCTATAGGAAATGCTATAGCATTTCCTATGGAATTTCTCGTCAACAATTTAATCCTTGCATATTTTTGCATGAGAACTCTTGTTATATTCAAATTCCAATGTATAAGCCCTAAAATCATTATTTTTTCAATTGGTTCGAAATTTAAGGTTGTAAAAAATGTAAAATAAAGAAATTCTATAGGAAATTCTATAGCATTTCCTAAGGCATTTCTCGTCAACAATTTAATCCTTGCATATTTTTGCATGAGAACTCTTGTTATATTCAAATTCCAATGTATAAGCCCTAAAATCATTATTTTTTCAATTGGTTCGAAATTTAATGTTGTAAAAAATGGCAAATAAAGAAATGCTATAAGAAATGCTATAGCATTTCCTATAGCATTTCTCGTCAACGATTTAATCCTTGCATATTTTTGCATGAAAACTCTTGTTATATTCAAATTCCAATGTATAAGCCCTAAAATCATTATTTTTTCAATTGGTTCGAAATTTAAGGTTGTAAAAAATGTAAAATAAAGAAATTCTATAGGAAATTCTATAGCATTTCCTATGGCATTTCTCGTCAACAATTTAATCGTTGCATATTTTTGCATGAGAACGCTTGTAATATTAAAATTTCAATGTATAAGCCCTAAAATCATTATTTTTACAATTGGTTTGAAATTTAAGGTTGTAAACAATGTAAAATAAAGAAATGCTATAGCATTTCCTCTGGCATTTCTCGTCAACAGTTTAATCCTTGCATAGTTTTGCATGAGAACGCTTGTAATATTAAAATTCCAATGTATAAGCCCTAAAATCATTATTTTTTCAATTGGTTCGAAATTTAAGGTTGTAAAAAATGTAAAATAAAGAAATGCTATAGGAAATGCTATAGCATTTCCTATGGCATTTCTCGTCAACAATTTAATCCTTGCATATTTTTGCATGAGAACTCTTGTTATATTCAAATTCCAATGTATAAGCCCTAAAATCATTATTTTTTCAATTGGTTCGAAATTTAAGGTTGTAAAAAATGTAAAATAAAGAAATGCTATAGGAAATGCTATAGAATTTCCTATGGCATTTCTCGTCAACAGTTTAATCCTTGCATATTTTTGCATAAGAACTCTTGTTATATTCCATTTCCATTGTATAAGCCCTAAAATAATTATTTTTTCAATTGGTTCGAAATTTAAGGTTGTAAAAAATGTAAAATAAAGAAATTCTATAGCATTTCCTATGGCATTTCTCGTCAACAATTTAATCCTTGCATATTTTTGCATGAGAACTCTTGTTATATTCAAATTCCAATGTATAAGCCCTAAAATCATTATTTTTTCAATTGGTTTGAAATTTAAGCTTGTAAAAAACGTAAAATAAAGAAATGCCATAGGAAATGCTATAGCATTTCCTATAGCATTTCTCGTCAACAATTTAATCCTTGCATATTTTTGCATGAGAACTCTTGTTATATTCAAATTCCAACGTATAAGCCCTAAAATCATTATTTTTTCAATTGGTTTGAAATTTAAGGTTGTAAAAAATGTAAAATAAAGAAATGCCATAGGAAATGCTATAGCATTTCCTATAGCATTTCTCGTCAACAATTTAATCCTTGCATATTTTTGCATGAGAACTCTTGTTATATTCAAATTCCAATGTATAAGCCCTAAAATCATTATTTTTTCAATTGGTTTGAATTATAAGGTTGTAAAAAATGTAAAATAAAGAAATGCTATAGGAAATGCTATAGCATTTCCTATGGCATTTCTCGTCAACAATTTAATCCTTGCATATTTTTGCATGAGAACTCTTGTTATATTCCAATTCCAATGTATAAGCCCTAAAATAATTATTTTTTCAATTGGTTCGACATTTAGGTCGTAAACAATGTAAAATAAAGAAATGCTATAGAAAATGCTATAGCATTTCCTATGGCATTTCTCGTCCACAATTTAATCCTTGCATATTTTTGCATGAGAACTCTTGTTATATTCAAATTCCAATGTATAAGCTTTAAAATCATTATTTTTTCAATTGGTTCGAAATTTAAGGTTGTAAAAAATGTAAAATAAAGAAATGCTATAGGAAATGCTATAGCATTTCCTATGGCATTTCTCGTCAACAATTTAATCCTTGCATATTTTTGCATGAGAACTCTTGTTATATTCAAATTCCAATGTGTAAGCCCTAAAGTCATTATTTTTTTAATTGGTTCGAAATTGAAGGTTGTAAAAATTTGTCAAATAAAGAAATGCTATAGGAAATGCTATAGCATTTCCTATGGAATTTCTCGTCAACAATTTAATCCTTGCATATTTTTGCATGAGAACTCTTGTTATATTCAAATTCCAATGTATAAGCCCTAAAATCATTATTTTTTCAATTGGTTCGAAATTTAAGGTTGTAAAAAATGTAAAATAAAGAAATTCTATAGGAAATTCTATAGCATTTCCTAAGGCATTTCTCGTCAACAATTTAATCCTTGCATATTTTTGCATGAGAACTCTTGTTATATTCAAATTCCAATGTATAAGCCCTAAAATCATTATTTTTTCAATTGGTTCGAAATTTAATGTTGTAAAAAATGGCAAATAAAGAAATGCTATAAGAAATGCTATAGCATTTCCTATAGCATTTCTCGTCAACGATTTAATCCTTGCATATTTTTATATGAAAACTCTTGTTATATTCAAATTCCAATGTATAAGCCCTAAAATCATTATTTTTTCAATTGGTTCGAAATTTAAGGTTGTAAAAAATGTAAAATAAAGAAATTCTATAGGAAATTCTATAGCATTTCCTATGGCATTTCTCGTCAACAATTTAATCGTTGCATATTTTTACATGAGAACGCTTGTAATATTAAAATTTCAATGTATAAGCCCTAAAATCATTATTTTTACAATTGGTTTGAAATTTAAGGTTGTAAACAATGTAAAATAAAGAAATGCTATAGCATTTCCTCTGGCATTTCTCGTCAACAGTTTAATCCTTGCATAGTTTTGCATGAAAACGCTTGTAATATTAAAATTCCAATGTATAAGCCCTAAAATCATTATTTTTTCAATTGGTTCGAAATTTAAGGTTGTAAAAAATGTAAAATAAAGAAATGCTATAGGAAATGCTATAGCATTTCCTATGGCATTTCTCGTCAACAATTTAATCCTTGCATATTTTTGCATGAGAACTCTTGTTATATTCAAATTCCAATGTGTAAGCCCTAAAATCATTATTTTTTTAATTGGTTCGAAATTGAAGGTTGTAAAAATTTGTCAAATAAAGAAATGCTATAGGAAATGCTATAGCATTTCCTATGGAATTTCTCGTCAACAATTTAATCCTTGCATATTTTTGCATGAGAACTCTTGTTATATTCAAATTCCAATGTATAAGCCCTAAAATCATTATTTTTTCAATTGGTTCGAAATTTAAGGTTGTAAAAAATGTAAAATAAAGAAATTCTATAGGAAATTCTATAGCATTTCCTAAGGCATTTCTCGTCAACAATTTAATCCTTGCATATTTTTGCATGAGAAATCTTGTTATATTCAAATTCCAATGTATAAGCCCTAAAATCATTATTTTTTCAATTGGTTCGAAATTTAATGTTGTAAAAAATGGCAAATAAAGAAATGCTATAAGAAATGCTATAGCATTTCCTATAGCATTTCTCGTCAACGATTTAATCCTTGCATATTTTTGCATGAAAACTCTTGTTATATTCAAATTCCAATGTATAAGCCCTAAAATCATTATTTTTTCAATTGGTTCGAAATTTAAGGTTGTAAAAAATGTAAAATAAAGAAATTCTATAGGAAATTCTATAGCATTTCCTATGGCATTTCTCGTCAACAATTTAATCGTTGCATATTTTTACATGAGAACGCTTGTAATATTAAAATTTCAATGTATAAGCCCTAAAATCATTATTTTTACAATTGGTTTGAAATTTAAGGTTGTAAACAATGTAAAATAAAGAAATGCTATAGCATTTCCTCTGGCATTTCTCGTCAACAGTTTAATCCTTGCATAGTTTTGCATGAAAACGCTTGTAATATTAAAATTCCAATGTATAAGCCCTAAAATCATTATTTTTTCAATTGGTTCGAAATTTAAGGTTGTAAAAAATGTAAAATAAAGAAATGCTATAGGAAATGCTATAGCATTTCCTATGGCATTTCTCGTCAACAATTTAATCCTTGCATATTTTTGCATGAGAACTCTTGTTATATTCAAATTCCAATGTATAAGCCCTAAAATCATTATTTTTTCAATTGGTTCGAAATTTAAGGTTGTAAAAAATGTAAAATAAAGAAATGCTATAGGAAATGCTATAGAATTTCCTATGGCATTTCTCGTCAACAATTTAATCCTTGCATATTTTTGCATAAGAACTCTTGTTATATTCCAATTCCAATGTATAAGCCCTAAAATAATTATTTTTTCAATTGGTTCGAAATTTAAGGTTGTAAAAAATGTAAAATAAAGAAATTCTATAGCATTTCCTATGGCATTTCTCGTCAACAATTTAATCCTTGCATATTTTTGCATGAGAACTCTTGTTATATTCAAATTCCAATGTATAAGCCCTAAAATCATTATTTTTTCAATTGGTTTGAAATTTAAGCTTGTAAAAAACGTAAAATAAAGAAATGCTATAGGAAATGCTATAGCATTTCCTATAGCATTTCTCGTCAACAATTTAATCCTTGCATATTTTTGCATGAGAACTCTTGTTATATTCAAATTCCAACGTATAAGCCCTAAAATCATTATTTTTTCAATTGGTTTGAAATTTAAGGTTGTAAAAAATGTAAAATAAAGAAATGCTATAGGAAATGCTATAGCATTTCCTATAGCATTTCTCGTCAACATTTTAATCCTTGCATATTTTTGCATGAGAACTCTTGTTATATTCCAATTCCAATGTATAAGCCCTAAAATAAATATTTTTTCAATTAGTTCGAAATTTAAGGTTGTAAAAAATGTAAAATAAAGAAATTCTATAGCATTTCCTATGGCGTTTCTCGTCAACAATTTAATCCTTGCATATTTTTGCATGAGAACTCTTGTTATATTCAAATTCCAATGTATAAGCCCTAAAATCATTATTTTTTCAATTGGTTCGAAATTTAAGGTTGTAAAAAATGTAAAATAAAGAAATGCCATAGGAAATGCTATAGCATTTCCTATGGCATTTCTCGTCAACATTTTAATCCTTGCATATTTTTGCATGAGAACTCTTGTTATATTCCAATTCCAATGTATAAGCCCTAAAATAAATATTTTTTCAATTAGTTCGAAATTTAAGGTTGTAAAAAATGTAAAATAAAGAAATTCTATAGCATTTCCTATGGCGTTTCTCGTCAACAATTTAATCCTTGCATATTTTTGCATGAGAACTCTTGTTATATTCCAATTCCAATGTATAAGCCCTAAAATAATTATTTTTTCAATTGGTTCGAAATTTAAGGTTGTAAAAAATGTAAAATAAAGAAATTCTATAGCATTTCCTATGGCATTTCTCGTCAACAATTTAATCCTTGCATATTTTTGCATCAGAACTCTTGTTATATTCAAATTCCAATGTATAAGCCCTAAAATCATTATTTTTTCAATTGGTTTGAAATTTAAGGTTGTAAAAAATGTAAAATAAAGAAATGCTATAGGAAATGCTATAGCATTTCGTATGGCATTTCTCGTCAACAATTTAATCCTTGCATATTTTTGCATGAGAACTCTTGTTATATTCCAATTCCAATGTATAAGCCCTAAAATAATTATTTTTTCAATTGGTTCGAAATTTAAGGTTGTAAAAAATGTAAAATAAAGAAATTCTATAGCATTTCCTATGGCATTTCTTGTCAACAATTTAATCCTTGCATATTTTTGCATGAGAACTCTTGTTATATTCAAATTCCAATGTATAAGCCCTAAAATCATTATTTTTTCAATTGGTTTGAAATTTAATGTTGTAAAAAATGTAAAATAAAGAAATGCTATAGGAAATGCTATAGCATTTCGTATGAAATTTCTCGTCAACAATTTAATCCTTGCATATTTTTGCATGAGAACTCTTGTTATATTCAAATTCCAATGTATAAGCCCTAAAATCATTATTTTTTCAATTGGTTCGACTTTTAGGTCGTAAACAATGTAAAATAAAGAAATGCTATAGGAAATGCTATAGCATTTCCTATGGAATTTAACGTCAACAATTTAATCCTTGCATATTTTTGCATGAGAACGCTTGTAATATTAAAATTCCAACATATAAGCCCTAAAATCATTATTTTTTCAATTGGTTTGAAATTTAAGGTTGTAAAAAATGTAAAATAAAGAAATGCTATAGGAAATGCTATAGCATTTCCTATGGCGTTTCTCGTCAACAATTTAATCCTTGCATATTTTTGCATGAGAACTCTTGTTATATTCAAATTCCAATGTATAAGCCCTAAAATCATTATTTTTTCAATTGGTTTGAAATATAAGGTTGTAAAAAATGTAAAATAAAGAAATGCTATAGGAAATGCTATAGCATTTCCTATGGCATTTCTCGTCAACAATTTAATCCTTGCATATTTTTGCATGAGAACTCTTGTTATATTCCAATTCCAATGTATAAGCCCTAAAATAATTATTTTTTCAATTGGTTCGACTTTTAGGTCGTAAACAATGTAAAATAAAGAAATGCTATAGGAAATGCTATAGCATTTCCTATGGAATTAACGTCAACAATTTAATCCTTGCATATTTTTGCATGAGAACGCTTGTAATATTAAAATTCCAATGTATAAGCCCTAAAATCATTATTTTTTCAATTGGTTCGAAATTTAAGGTTGTAAAAAATGTAAAATAAAGAAATGCTATAGGAAATGCTATAGCATTTCCTATGGCATTTCTCGTCAACATTTTAATCCTTGCATATTTTTGCATGAGAACTCTTGTTATATTCCAATTCCAATGTATAAGCCCTAAAATAATTATTTTTTCAATTGGTTCGAAATTTAAGGTTGTAAAAAATGTAAAATAAAGAAATTCTATAGCATTTCCTATGGCGTTTCTCGTCAACAATTTAATCCTTGCATATTTTTGCATTAGAACTCTTGTTATATTCAAATTCCAATGTATAAGCCCTAAAATCATTATTTTTTCAATTGGTTTGAAATTTAAGGTTGTAAAAAATGTAAAATAAAGAAATGCTATAGGAAATGCTATAGCATTTCGTATGGCATTTCTCGTCAACAATTTAATCCTTGCATATTTTTGCGTGAGAACTCTTGTTAT
This sequence comes from Parietaria judaica, assembly GCA_954871525.1. Taxonomy (NCBI): domain Eukaryota; kingdom Viridiplantae; phylum Streptophyta; class Magnoliopsida; order Rosales; family Urticaceae; genus Parietaria; species Parietaria judaica. Next base: position 35,227 of record CATOZS010000074.1, read on the forward strand.
ATTCAAATTCCAATGTATAAGCCCTATAATCATTTTTTTTTCAATTGGTTTGAAATTTTAGGTCGTAAACAATGTAAAATAAAGAAATGCTATAGGAAATGCTAGTATTTCCTATGGCATTTCTCGTCAACAATTTAATCCTTGCATATTTTTGCATGAGAACTCTTGTTATATTAAAATTCCAATTTATAAGCTTTAAAATCATTATTTTTTCAATTGGTTCGAAATTTAAGGTTGTAAAAAATGTAAAATAAAGAAATGCTATAGGAAATGCTATAGCATTTCCTATGGCATTTCTCGTCAACAATTTAATCCTTGCATATTTTTGCATGAGAACTCTTGTTATATTCAAATTCCAATGTATAAGCCCTAAAATCATTATTTTTTCAATTGGTTTTAAATTTAAGGTTGTAAAAAATGTAAAATAAAGAAATGCTATAGGAAATGCTATAGCATTTCGTATGGCATTTCTCGTCAACAATTTAATCCTTGCATATTTTTGCATGAGAACTCTTGTTATATTCAAATTCCAATGTATAAGCCCTATAATCATTTTTTTTTCAATTGGTTTGAAATTTTAGGTCGTAAAAAATGTAAAATAAAGAAATGCTATAGGAAATGCTAGTATTTCCTATGGCATTTCTCGTCAACAATTTAATCCTTGCATATTTTTGCATGAGAACTCTTGTTATATTCAAATTCCAATGTATAAGCCCTAAAATCATTATTTTTTCAATTGGTTTTGGAATTTAAGATTGTAAAAAATGTAAAATAAAGAAATGCTATAGGCATTTCTCGTCAACAATTTAATCCTTGCATATTTTTGCATGAGAACTCTTGTTATATTCAAATTCCAATGTATAAGCCCTATAATCATTTTTTTTCAGTTGGTTTGAAATTTTAGGTCGTAAACAATGTAAAATAAAGAAATGCTATAGGAAATGCTAGTATTTCCTATGGCATTTCTCGTCAACAATTTAATCCTTGCATATATTTGCATGAGAACTCTTGTTATATTCAAATTCCAATTTATAAGCTTTAAAATCATTATTTTTTCAATTGGTTCGAAATTTAAAGTTGTAAAAAATGTAAAATAAAGAAATGCTATAGGAAATGCTATAGCATTTCCTATGGCATTTCTCGTCAACAATTTAATCCTTGCATATTTTTGCATGAGAACTCTTGTTATATTCAAATTCCAATGTATAAGCCCTAAAATCATTATTTTTTCAATTGGTTTGAAATTTAAGGTTGTAAAAAATGTAAAATAAAGAAATGCTATAGGAAATGCTATAGCATTTCGTATGGCATTTCTCGTCAACAATTTAATCCTTGCATATTTTTGCATGAGAACTCTTGTTATATTCAAATTCCAATGTATAAGCCCTATAATTAATTTTTTTCAATTGGTTTGAAATTTTTGGTCGTAAACAATGTAAAATAAAGAAATGCTATAGGAAATGCTAGTATTTCCTATGGCATTTCTCGTCAACAATTTAATCCTTGCATATTTTTGCATGAGAACTCTTGTTATATTCAAATTCCAATGTATAAGCACTAATATCATTATTTTTTCAATTGGTTAGAAATTTAAGGTTGTTAAAAAATGTAAAATAAAGAAATGCTATAGGAAATGCTATAGCATTTCCTATAGCATTTCCTATGGTATTTCTCGTCAACAATTTAATCCTTGCATATTTTTGCATGAGAACTCTTGTTATATTCCAATTCCAATGTATAAGCCCTAAAATAATTATTTTTTCAATTGGTTCGACTTTTAGGTCGTAAACAATGTAAAATAAAGAAATGTTATAGGAAATGCTATAGCATTTCCTATGGAATTTAACGTCAACAATTTAATCCTTGCATATTTTTGCATTAGAACGCTTGTAATATTAAAATTCCAATGTATAAGCCCTAAAATCATTATTTTTTCAATTGGTTCGAAATTTAAGGTTGTAAAAAATGTAAAATAAAGAAATGCTATAGGAAATGCTATAGCATTTCCTATGGCATTTCTCGTCAACATTTTAATCCTTGCATATTTTTGCATGAGAACTCTTGTTATATTCAAATTCCAATGTATAAGCCCTAAAATCATTATTTTTTCAATTGGTTTGAAATTTAAGGTTGTAAAAAATGTAAAATAAAGAAATGCTATAGGAAATGCTATAGCATTTCGTATGGCATTTCTCGTCAACAATTTAATCCTTGCATATTTTTGCATGAGAACTCTTGTTATATTCAAATTCCAATGTATAAGCCCTAAAATAATTATTTTTTCAATTGGTTCGACTTTTAGGTCGTAAACAATGTAAAATAAAGAAATGCTATAGGAAATGCTATAGCATTTCCTATGGAATTTAACGTCAACAATTTAATCCTTGCATATTTTTGCATGAGAACGCTTGTAATATTAAAATTCCAATGTATAAGCCCTAAAATCATTATTTTTTCAATTGGTTAGAAATTTAAGGTTGTAAAAAATGTAAAATAAAGAAATGCTATAGGAAATGCTATAGCATTTCCTATGGCATTTCTCGTCAACAATTTAATCCTTGCATATTTTTGCATGAGAACTCTTGTTATATTCCAATTCCAATGTATAAGCCCTAAAATAATTATTTTTTCAATTGGTTCGAAATTTAAGGTTGTAAAAAATGTAAAATAAAGAAATTCTATAGCATTTCCTATGGCATTTCTCGTCAACAATTTAATCCTTGCATATTTTTGCATGAGAACTCTTGTTATATTCAAATTCCAATGTATAAGCCCTAAAATCATTATTTTTTCAATTGGTTTGAAATTTAAGGTTGTAAAAAATGTAAAATAAAGAAATGCTATAGGAAATGCTATAGCATTTCGTATGGCATTTCTCGTCAACAATTTAATCCTTGCATATTTTTGCATGAGAACTCTTGTTATATTCCAATTCCAATGTATAAGACCTAAAATAATTATTTTTTCAATTGGTTCGAAATTTAAGGTTGTAAAAAATGTAAAATAAAGAAATGCTATAGCATTTCCTATGGCATTTCTTGTCAACAATTTAATCCTTGCATATTTTTGCATGAGAACTCTTGTTATATTCAAATTCCAATGTATAAGCCCTAAAATCATTATTTTTTCAATTGGTTTGAAATTTAATGTTGTAAAAAATGTAAAATAAAGAAATGCTATAGGAAATGCTATAGCATTTCGTATGGAATTTCTCGTCAACAATTTAATCCTTGCATATTTTTGCATGAGAACTCTTGTTATATTCAAATTCCAATGTATAAGCCCTAAAATCATTATTTTTTCAATTGGTTCGACTTTTAGGTCGTAAACAATGTAAAATAAAGAAATGCTATAGGAAATGCTATAGCATTTCCTATGGAATTTAACGTCAACAATTTAATCCTTGCATATTTTTGCATGAGAACGCTTGTAATATTAAAATTCCAACGTATAAGCCCTAAAATCATTATTTTTTCAATTGGTTTGAAATTTAAGGTTGTAAAAAATGTAAAATAAAGAAATGCTATAGGAAATGCTATAGCATTTCCTATAGTATTTCTTGTCAACAATTTAATCCTTGCATATTTTTGCATGAGAACTCTTGTTATATTCAAATTCCAATGTATAAGCCCTAAAATCATTATTTTTTCAATTGGTTTGAAATATAAGGTTGTAAAAAATGTAAAATAAAGAAATGCTATAGGAAATGCTATAGCATTTCCTATGGCATTTCTCGTCAACAATTTAATCCTTGCATATTTTTGCATGAGAACTCTTGTTATATTCCAATTCCAATGTATAAGCCCTAAAATAATTATTTTTTCAATTGGTTCGACTTTTAGGTCGTAAACAATGTAAAATAAAGAAATGCTATAGGAAATGCTATAGCATTTCCTATGGAATTTAACGTCAACAATTTAATCCTTGCATATTTTTGCATGAGAACGCTTGTAATATTAAAATTCCAATGTATAAGCCCTAAAATCATTATTTTTTCAATTTGTTCGAAATTTAAGGTTGTAAAAAATGTAAAATAAAGAAATGCTATAGGAAATGCTATAGCATTTCCTATGGCATTTCTCGTCAACATTTTAATCCTTGCATATTTTTGCATGAGAACTCTTGTTATATTCCAATTCCGATGCATAAGCCCTAAAATAATTATTTTTTCAATTGGTTCGAAATTTAAGGTTGTAAAAAATGTAAAATAAAGAAATTCTATAGCATTTCCTATGGCGTTTCTCGTCAACAATTTAATCCTTGCATATTTTTGCATGAGAACTCTTGTTATATTCAAATTCCAATGTATAAGCCCTAAAATCATTATTTTTTCAATTGGTTTGAAATTTAAGGTTGTAAAAAATGTAAAATAAAGAAATGCTATAGGAAATGCTATAGCATTTCGTATGGCATTTCTCGTCAACAATTTAATCCTTGTATATTTTTGCATGAGAACTCTTGTTATATTCAAATTCCAATGTATAAGCCCTATAATCATTTTTTTTTCAATTGGTTTGAAATTTTAGGTCGTAAACAATGTAAAATAAAGAAATGCTATAGGAAATGCTAGTATTTCCTATGGCATTTCTCGTCAACAATTTAATCCTTGCATATTTTTGCATGAGAACTCTTGTTATATTCAAATTCCAATTTATAAGCTTTAAAATCATTATTTTTTCAATTGGTTCGAAATTTAAGGTTGTAAAAAATGTAAAATAAAGAAATGCTATAGGAAATGCTATAGCATTTCCTATGGCATTTCTCGTCAACAATTTAATCCTTGCATATTTTTGCATGAGAACTCTTGTTATATTCAAATTCCAATGTATAAGCCCTAAAATCATTATTTTTTCAATTGGTTTGAAATTTAAGGTTGTAAAAAATGTAAAATAAAGAAATGCTATAGGAAATGCTATAGCATTTCGTATGGCATTTCTCGTCAACAATTTAATCCTTGCATATTTTTGCATGAGAACTCTTGTTATATTCAAATTCCAATGTATAAGCCCTATAATCATTTTTTTTTCAATTGGTTTGAAATTTTAGGTCGTAAACAATGTAAAATAAAGAAATGCTATAGGAAATGCTAGTATTTCCTATGGCATTTCTCGTCAACAATTTAATCCATGCATATTTTTGCATGAGAACTCTTGTTATATTCAAATTCCAATGTATAAGCCCTAAAATCATTATTTTTTCAATTGGTTTGAAATTTAAGGTTGTAAAAAATGTAAAATAAAGAAATGCTATAGGCATTTCTCGTCATCAATTTAATCCTTGCATATTTTTGCATGAGAACTCTTGTTATATTCAAATTCCAATGTATAAGCCCTATAATCATTTTTTTTTCAATTGGTTTGAAATTTTAGGTCGTAAACAATGTAAAATAAAGAAATGCTATAGGAAATGCTAGTATTTCCTATGGCATTTCTCGTCAACAATTTAATCCTTGCATATATTTGCATGAGAACTCTTGTTATATTCAAATTCCAATTTATAAGCTTTAAAATCATTATTTTTTCAATTGGTTCGAAATTTAAAGTTGTAAAAAATGTAAAATAAAGAAATGCTATAGGAAATGCTATAGCATTTCCTATGGCATTTCTCGTCAACAATTTAATCCTTGCATATTTTTTCATGAGAACTCTTGTTATATTCAAATTCCAATGTATAAGCCCTAAAATCATTATTTTTTCAATTGGTTTGAAATTTAAGGTTGTAAAAAATGTAAAATAAAGAAATGCTATAGGCATTTCTCGTCATCAATTTAATCCTTGCATATTTTTGCATGAGAACTCTTGTTATATTCAAATTCCAATGTATAAGCCCTATAATCATTTTTTTTTCAATTGGTTTGAAATTTTAGGTCGTAAACAATGTAAAATAAAGAAATGCTATAGGAAATGCTAGTATTTCCTATGGCATTTCTCGTCAACAATTTAATCCTTGCATATATTTGCATGAGAACTCTTGTTATATTCAAATTCCAATTTATAAGCTTTAAAATCATTATTTTTTCAATTGGTTCGAAATTTAAAGTTGTAAAAAATGTAAAATAAAGAAATGCTATAGGAAATGCTATAGCATTTCCTATGGCATTTCTCGTCAACAATTTAATCCTTGCATATTTTTTCATGAGAACTCTTGTTATATTCAAATTCCAATGTATAAGCCCTAAAATCATTATTTTTTCAATTGGTTTGAAATTTAAGGTTGTAAAAAATGTAAAATAAAGAAATGCTATAGGAAATGCTATAGCATTTCATATGGCATTTCTCGTCAACAATTTAATCCTTGCATATTTTTGCATGAGAACTCTTGTTATATTCAAATTCCAATGTATAAGCCCTATAATCAATTTTTTTCAATTGGTTTGAAATTTTAGGTCGTAAACAATGTAAAATAAAGAAATGCTATAGGAAATGCTAGTATTTCCTATGGCATTTCTCGTCAACAATTTAATCCTTGCATATTTTTGCATGAGAACTCTTGTTATATTCAAATTCCAATTTATAAGCTTTAAAATCATTATTTTTTCAATTGGTTCGAAATTTAAGGTTGTAAAAAATGTAAAATAAAGAAATGCTATAGGAAATGCTATAGCATTTCCTATGGCATTTCTTGTCAACAATTTAATCCTTGCATATTTTTGCATGAGAACTCTTGTTATATTCAAATTCCAATGTATAAGCTTTAAAATCATTATTTTTTCAATTGGTTTGAAATTTAAGGTTGTAAAAAATGTAAAATAAAGAAATGCTATAGGAAATGCTATAGCATTTCCTATGGGATTTCTCGTCAACAATTTAATCCTTGCATATTTTGGTATGAGAACTCTTGTTATATTCAAATTCCAATGTATAAGCCCTAAAATCATTATTTTTTCAATTGGTTCGACTTTTAGGTCGTAAACAATGTAAAATAAAGAAATGCTTTAGGAAATGCTAGCATTTCCTATGGCATTTCTCGTCAACAATTTAATCCTTGCATATTTTTGCATGAGAACTCTTGTTATATTCCAATTCCAATGTATAAGCCCTAAAATAATTATTTTTTCAATTGGTTCGACTTTTAGGTCGTAAACAATGTAAAATAAAGAAATGCTATAGGAAATGCTATAGCATTTCCTATGGAATTTAACGTCAACAATTTAATCCTTGCATATTTTTGCATGAGAACGCTTGTAATATTAAAATTCCAATGTATAAGCACTAAAATCATTATTTTTTCAATTGGTTCGAAATTTAAGGTTGTAAAAAATGTAAAATAAAGAAATGCTATAGGAAATGCTATAGCATTTCCTATGGCATTTCTCGTCAACATTTTAATCCTTGCATATTTTTGCATGAGAACTCTTGTTATATTCCAATTCCAATGTATAAGCCCTAAAATAATTATTTTTTCAATTGGTTCGAAATTTAAGGTTGTAAAAAATGTAAAATAAAGAAATTCTATAGCATTTCCTATGGCGTTTCTCGTCAATAATTTAATCCTTGCATATTTTTGCATGAGAACTCTTGTTATATTCAAATTCCAATGTATAAGCCCTAAAATCATTATTTTTTCAATTGGTTTGAAATTTAAGGTTGTAAAAAATGTAAAATAAAGAAATGCTATAGGAAATGCTATAGCATTTCGTATGGCATTTCTCGTCAACAATTTAATCCTTGCATATTTTTGCATGAGAACTCTTGTTATATTCAAATTCCAATGTATAAGCCCTATAATAATTTTTTTTTCAATTGGTTTGAAATTTTAGGTCGTAAACAATGTAAAATAAAGAAATGCTATAGGAAATGCTAGTATTTCCTATGGCATTTCTCGTCAACAATTTAATCCTTGCATATTTTTGCATGAGAACTCTTGTTATATTCAAATTCCAATTTATAAGCTTTAAAATCATTATTTTTTCAATTGGTTCGAAATTTAAGGTTGTAAAAAATGTAAAATAAAGAAATGCTATAGGAAATGCTATAGCATTTCCTATGGCATTTCTCGTCAACAATTTAATCTTTGCATATTTTTGCATGAGAATTCTTGTTATATTCAAATTCCAATGTATAAGCCCTAAAATCATTATTTTTTCAATTGGTTTGAAATTTAAGGTTGTAAAAAATGTAAAATAAAGAAATGCTATAGGAAATGCTATAGCATTTCGTATGGCATTTCTCGTCAACAATTTAATCCTTGCATATTTTTGCATGAGAACTCTTGTTATATTCAAATTCCAATGTATAAGCCCTGTAATCATTTTTTTTTTCAATTGGTTTGAAATTTTAGGTCGTAAACAATGTAAAATAAAGAAATGCTATAGGAAATGATAGTATTTCCTTTGGCATTTCTCGTCAACAATTTAATCCTTGCATATTTTTGCATGAGAACTCTTGTTATATTCAAATTCCAATGTATAAGCCCTAAAATCATTATTTTTTCAATTGGTTTGAAATTTAAGGTTGTAAAAAATGTAAAATAAAGAAATGCTATAGGAAATGCTATAGCATTTCCTATGGCATTTCTCGTCAACAATTTAATCCTTGCATATTTTTGCATGAGAACTCTTGTTATATTCAAATTCCAATGTATAAGCCCTATAATCATTTTTTTTTCAATTGATTTGAAATTTTAGGTCGTAAACAATGTAAAATAAAGAAATGCTATAGGAAATGCTAGTATTTCCTATGGCATTTCTCGTCAACAATTTAATCCTTGCATATTTTTGCATGAGAACTCTTGTTATATTCAAATTCCAATTTATAAGCTTTAAAATCATTATTTTTTCAATTGGTTCGAAATTTAAGGTTGTAAAAAATGTAAAATAAAGAAATGCTATAGGAAATGCTATAGCATTTCCTATAGCATTTCTCGTCAACAATTTAATCCTTGCATATTTTTGCATGAGAACTCTTGTTATATTCAAATTCCAATGTATAAGCCCTAAAATCATTATTTTTTCAATTGGTTTGAAATTTAAGGTTGTAAAAAATGTAAAATAAAGAAATGCTATAGGAAATGCTATAGCATTTCGTATGGCATTTCTCGTCAACAATTTAATCCTTGCATATTTTTGCATGAGAACTCTTGTTATATTCAAATTCCAATGTATAAGCCCTATAATCATTTTTTTTTCAATTGGTTTGAAATTTTAGGTCGTAAACAATGTAAAATAAAGAAATGCTATAGGAAATGCTAGTATTTCCTATGGCATTTCTCGTCAACAATTTAATCCTTTCATATTTTTGCATGAGAACTCTTGTTATATTCAAATTCCAATTTATAAGCTTTAAAATCATTATTTTTTCAATTGGTTCGAAATTTAAGGTTGTAAAAAATGTAAAATAAAGAAATGCTATAGGAAATGCTATAGCATTTCCTATGGCATTTCCCGTCAACAATTTAATCCTTGCATATTTTTGCATGAGAACTCTTGTTATATTCAAATTCCAATGTATAAGCTTTAAAATCATTATTTTTTCAATTGGTTCGAAATTTAAGGTTGTAAAAAATGTAAAATAAAGAAATGCTATAGGAAATGCTATAGCATTTCCTATGGGATTTCTCGTCAACAATTTAATCCTTGCATATTTTGGTATGAGAACTCTTGTTATATTCAAATTCCAATGTATAAGCCCTAAAATCATTATTTTTTCAATTGGTTCGACTTTTAGGTCGTAAACAATGTAAAATAAAGAAATGCTATAGGAAATGCTAGCATTTCCTATGGCATTTCTCGTCAACAATTTAATCCTTGCATATTTTTGCATGAGAACTCTTGTTATATTCCAATTCCAATGTATAAGCCCTAAAATAATTATTTTTTCAATTGGTTCGAAATTTAAGGTTGTAAAAAATGTAAAATAAAGAAATTCTATAGCATTTCCTATGGCGTTTCTCGTCAACAATTTAATCCTTGCATATTTTTGCATGAGAACTCTTGTTATATTCAAATTCCAATGTATAAGCCCTAAAATCATTATTTTTTCAATTGGTTTTGAAATTTAAGGTTGTAAAAAATGTAAAATAAAGAAATGCTATAGGAAATGCTATAGCATTTCGTATGGCATTTCTCGTCAAATATTTAATCCTTGCATATTTTTGCATGAGAACTCTTGTTATATTCAAATTCCAATTTATAAGCCCTAAAATCATTATTTTTTTCAATTGGTTCGACTTTTAGGTCGTAAACAATGTAAAATAAAGAAATGCTATAGGAAACGCTATAGCATTTCCTATGGAATTTAACGTCAACAATTTAATCCTTGCATATTTTTGCATGAGAACGCTTGTAATATTAAAATTCCAACGTATAAGCCCTAAAATCATTATTTTTTCAATTGGTTCGAAATTTAAGGTTGTAAAAAATGTAAAATAAAGAAATGCTATAGGAAATGCTATAGCATTTCGTATGGCATTTCTCGTCAACAATTTAATCCTTGCATATTTTTGCATGAGAACTCTTGTTATATTAAAATTCCAATGTATAAGCCCTAGAATCATTATTTTTTCAATTGGTTTGACTTTTAGGTCGTAAACAATGTAAAATAAAGAAATCCTATAGGAAATGCTATAGCATTTCCTAAGGAATTTAACGTCAACAATTTAATCCTTGCATATTTTTGCGAGAGAACGCTTGTAATATTAAAATTCCAATGTATAAGCCCTAAAATCATTAGTTTTACAATTGGTTCGAAATTTAAGGTTGTAAAAAATGTAAAATAAAGAAATGCTATAGGTAATGCTAGCATTTCCTATGGCATTTCTCGTCAACAATTTAATCCTTGCATATTTTTGCATGAGAACTCTTGTTATATTCAAATTCCAATGTATAAGCCCTAAAATCATTATTTTTTAAATTGTTTCAAAATTTTAGGTCGTAAACAATGTAAAATAAAGAAATGCTATAGGAAATGCTATAGCATTTCCTATGGCATTTCTCGCAAACAATTTAATCCTTGCATAATTTTGCATGAGAACTCTTGTTATATTCAAATTCCAATGTATAAGCCCTAAAATCATTATTTTTTCAATTGGTTCGAAATTTAAGTTTGTAAAAAATGTAAAATAAAGAAATGCTATAGGAAATGCTATAGCATTTCCTATGGCATTTCTCGTCAACAATTTAATCCTTGCATATTTTTGCATGAGAACTCTTGTTATATTCAAATTCCAATGTATAAGCCCTAAAATCATTATTTTTTCAATTGGTTCGAAATTTAAGGTTGTAAAAAATGTCAAATAAAGAAATGCTATAGGTAATGCTATAGCATTTTCTATCGCATTTCTCTTCAACAATTTAATCCTTGCATATTTTTGCATGAGAACTCTTGTTATATTCAAATTTCAATGTATAAGCCCTAAAATCATTATTTTTTCAATTGGTTCGAAATTTAAGGTTGTAAAAAATGTAAAATAAAGAAATGCTATAGGAAATGCTATAGCATTTCCTATGGCATTTCTCGTCAACAATTTAATCCTTGCATATTTTTGCAAGAGAACAATTTTTATATTCAAATTCCAATGTATAAGCCCTTAATCATTATTTTTTCAATTGGTTCGAAATTTAAGGTTGTAAAAAATGTAAAATAAAGAAATGCTATAGGAAATGCTATAGCATTTCCTACGGCATTTCTCGTCAACAATTTAATCCTTGCATATTTTTGCATGAGAACTCTTGTAATATTCAAACTCAATGTATAAGCCCTAAAATAATTATTTTTTCAATTGGTTCGAAATTTAAGGTTGTAAAAAATGTCAAATAAAGAAATACTATAAGAAATGCTATAGCATTTCCTATGGCATTTCTCGTCAACAATTTAATCCTTGCATATTTTTGCATGAAAACGCTTGTTATATTCAAATTCCAATGTATAAGCCCTAAAATAATTATTTTTACAATTGGTTCGAAATTTAGAGTTGTAAAAAATGTAAAATAAAGACATTCTATAGGAATTCTATAGCATTTCCTATGGCATTTCTCGTCAACCATTTAATCCTTGCATATTTTTGCATGAGAACTCTTGTTATATTCAAATTCCAATGTATAAGCCCTAAAATCATTATTTTTTCAATTGGTTTGAAATTTAAGGTTGTAAAAAATGTAAAATAAAGAAATGCTATAGGAAATGCCATTTCCTATGGCATTTCTCGTTAACAATTTATTCCTTGCATATTTTTGCATGAGAACTCTTGTTATATTCAAATTCCAATGTATAAGCCCTAAATCGACTTTTAGGTCGGAAACAATGTAAAATAAAGAAATGCTATAGCATTTCCTATGGAATTTCTCGTCAACAGATTAATCCTTGCATATTTTTGCATGAGAACGCTTGTAATATTAAAATTCCAATGTATAAGCCCTAAAATAATTATATTTACAATTGGTTCGAAATTTAAGGTTGTAAAAAATGTAAAATAAAGAAATGCTCTGTGGCATTTCTCGTCAACAATTTAATCCTTGCATATTTTTGCATGAGAACTCTTGTTATATTCAAATTCCAATTTATAAGCCCTAAAATCATTATTTTTTCAATTGGTTCGAAATTTAAGGTTGTAAAAAATGTCAAATAAAGAAATGCTATAAGAAATGCTATAGCATTTCCTATGGCATTTCTCGTCAACAATTTAATCCTTGCATATTTTTGCATGAGAACTCTCGTTATATTAAAATTCCAATGTATAAGCCCTCAAATCATTATTTTTTCAATTGGTTCGAAATTTAAGGTGGTAAAAAATGTAAAGTAAAGAAACGCTATAGGAAATGCTATAGCATTTCCTATGGCATTTCTCGTCAACAATTTACTCCTTGCATATTTTTGCATGAGAACGCTTGTAATATTAAAATTCCAATGTATAAGCCCTAAAATCATTATTTTTACAATTGGTTCGAATTTTAAGGTTGTAAAAAATTTAAAATAAAGAAATGCTATAGGAAATGCTATAGCATTTTCTATGGCATTTCTCGTCAACCATTTAATCCTTGCATATTTTTGCATGAGAACTCTTGTTATATTCAAATTCCAATGTATAAGTCCTAAAATCATTATTTTTTTTAATTGGTTCGAAATTTAAGGTTTAAAAAACGTAAAATAAAGAAATGCTATAGGAGGGGGCTTTGTTTCTTTCTATCGCACAGCCAGGAAATCGAAGGGAGGAAGGAGAATGTCAGCCGAGGAAGCCAGCTCCGCCCAGGAGCAAACCATGCAGCGGATGCAACAACAGCTGGCCGAAGCCATCGATAGAAGACGCGCTCCACAAAGCGACAATCTACATGGACATGGAGGAAAATAAAGCGATCAAGAAAAGGTTAGAAGAGGAAGCTGAAGGCCGAACCAGGCCAGAAAGGAAGGAAACTAGAGACGGACGAGAGGGATCGTCGTCCAGAACAAGGAGAGAAGGGGAACGACGAGATCGGAGAAGCAGAGACGGGGCCGACGAGCGAAGGATCAGGGAAAACCCTGGACACGGAGTCTACCAGGTGGACGGAAAGAAAGAGGCGCTCGGCAACCGCGTAGGCAATCGGCAGGAGGAACTCCCACAAGGAAACTCACAACCAGGATACTTCTTGAGCAACCAGGGAAGCTTTCCGGAGAATCGAGGAGGTTACTCTGGCAACCGAGGAGGCTATTCTGGAGGCCGAGGAGGATTTTCGGGTGGCCGAGGAGGTCATTCCGGCGGCCGAGGCAGCTACGAGAGAAAGCCTTGGCCGAGAGACATGAGCAAGTACTGCTCTTTCCACGAATACCACGGTGATGCGACCGACGAGTGCGCCACTCTGAAGAAGATGATCCAAAGGAGGATCGAGGAAGGGGAATTCCAAGACTTCTCCCAAAAGCCCACTCAGCCATGGAACAACGACAACCGATCGTGGCCGAACAAGCGGGAGGCGCCAGCACAGCGCGCGGGAGGAAACCAGGAGGCCCCAAAAAGAAGCCTCACGATCGAGGAAGCATCGGGGGAACGCCCGAACGATGGGAGACCAGCCGCAAGACCAAGGATCGACCTGATCATGGGAGGATCTCGCCTCTGCGAAGATTCCATCAATAGCATCAAGGCCTACCAACGCAGAGGGAAGGAGTCCGCTCAGGAAGATGCGCGGATGACCGGTCAGAAGACGACGATAGAGTTCGTCGACGAAGAAGTATGCGCAGACGAGCACGACGACGCCCTAGTTTTAGAGCTTAACATAGGAGGATGCGACGTTGCTCGCGTCCTCGTCGACAATGGAAGCTCGGTCGACGTCATCACTTACGACTGTCTGACACGAATGGAGATCGAAGATTTGGCCATCGGAGGCCGTCCGCGCAAGGTGTCTGGCTTTAACGGAGACGTAGCTATCTCGCTGGGAATGGTGAATCTCCCCGTCTACGCCGGAACCGTCCATCGGATGACCGAATTCATGGTATTGGACGTGCGATCGCACTTCAACGTAATCCTCGGGAGACCATGGATTCATTCGATGAAGGCCGTCCCGTCCACATATCACCGATGCATCAAATTCCCCGGACGGGTAGAAGGAACCATCGACGAAGTCCGAGGGAGCAGCGAAGCCTATCGCATCTGCTACATGATGCACTACCGAGCGATGAGCGCGCCCAAGGACGTCGAGAAGGCTGAATGCAGCGGCAGCAAGCCAGCCGCTCAATAGCAATTAGCCGCGTCTTCTCCGCCTCCACCATCGACGATCAGGAGGAAGCGACGCAGGAAAAAGGGAAAAGGAGGACCCCCGGGCATCCCCAAGATCCTCAACGCGGAAGACGTGGACGACTAAACTGCCGAAGAAAGACTAGGAGGCCCGCAGCTCGAAGAGGTAGAGCAGGTCTGCATCGATGATTCCGATCCAACCAGAACCGTCGGTATAGGTGCAGGACTCGAGCCAGAGATCAAAGCTCAGCTGGTCGAATTCCTGAAGAAGAACCGGAGAAGTTTCGCATGGTCTCATGAAGACATGCCGGGAATCGATCCGACGATGGTCACCCACCGGCTCAACACGGACCCCGGGCACAAGCCCGTCATACAGAAGCGAAGAAAGATGGCCTCCGATCGGAACAAGATCATCAACGACGAAGTAGACAAGCTGCTCGCTATGGGGACCATCAGGGAGGTAAAATATCCCCAGTGGTTAGCCAACACCGTTGTGGTTAAAAAGAAGAATGGCAAGTGGAGAGTGTGCGTCGACTTCACGGATCTCAACAAAGCGTGCCCGAAGGACAGCTTCCCGATGCCGAACATCGATCGCCTTGTCGAAGCCACTTACGGGTACGAGCTCTTAAGCTTCATGGATGCCTATTCAGGCTACCACCAGATCCGAATGCATCCAGACGACGAAGAGAAGACAGCCTTCGTCAGCGAAAGAGGAACCTACTGCTATAAGGTTATGCCCTTCGGTCTGAAAAATGCCGGGGCGACCTACCAGAGGCTAATGACGAAGATGTTCCACGAACAGATCGGGAAGAGCATGGAGGTATACATCGACGACATGGTCGTCAAATCTCTAAAAGCGACAATGCACGTGGAGCACTTGGAGGAATGCTTCGGCGTCCTCAACAAACACCAGATGAAGCTGAACCCCACTAAGTGCACCTTCGGCGTCTCATCCGGGAAATTCTTAGGTCAGATGGTCACCCGACAAGGAATCGAAGCAAACCCCGAACAGGTCGAAGCCATTCAGAGCATGCCATCGCCAAGAAACCGGCGAGAGGTACAGAAGCTGACAGGAAGGATCAACGCGCTGAGGCGGTTCATTTCGCGACAAGCAGACCGAACTCTTCTATTCTACGAGCTGTTGAGGAAAAACAAGAAGTTCGAATGGACCGACAAGTGCGAAGAGGCTTTCCAAGCGCTGAAGGTTTATCTATCGTCACCACCAGTTATGACAAAGCCAGAGCCCGAAGAGCCGCTCTACCTATACATCGCCGTGTCCGATCAAGCAATAAGCCAGGTGCTAGTTCGAGAGGAGAAAGGGGAGCAAAAGCCAGTCTCGTATATCAGCAGAAAGCTCCTCGACGCCGAAACGAGTTATCCCACCATCGAGAAGCTAGCGTTAGCCGTATACGACGCATCGGAGAGACTACGTTTCCATTTCCAAGCCCATACGATCATCGTCATGACAGACAGGCCGATTTGCTCCATCATTCAAAGCCCGAACCAATCCGGCAGAATCACGAAGTGGAACATAAAGCTAGGAGCGTACGACATCGAATACCAGCTGCGGACGAGTCTGAAGTCGCAAGTATTAGCCGATTTCCTCATCGAGCTACCTAGGAAGCCCGTGGAGCTGAGCGATGAAGCCGGTACTTGGAAACTCTGCGTCGACGGATCGGCGACTTCGATGGGATCAGGAATCGGGATCCGGCTCATCTCCCCAATGGGAGAAGTGATCGAGAAAGCGTGCCGCCTCGCCTATCGCTCTACCAACAATGATGCGGAATATGAGGCGCTCATCGTCGGGATGCAATCAGCCACGGCCATCGGAGTAAAGAGCTTGAACGCCTTTTCGGATTCACAGCTATATGTAAAGCAAGTCAGCGGAGAGTACGAAACGAACGACGAAAGGATGGAGGCCTACGCTGGGGTTGTCAGGTCTCTCAAGAAGATGTTCGATTTCTTCACTTTAACACAAGTGTCCAGAGGAGACAACAACCACGCGGACGCCTTGGCGAGCCTGGGGTCGACCACCCAGGTAGGAGAGCTCCGATCGATTACGAAAGAAACGCTTCAGACGCCTAGCATCAAGAGAAGCGAAGGGCCCAATAAGAAGAAGCTAAAAGTAAGCGAAGAAGGACAAACCAACGAGGAGGACAGCACTCGTGACAGCGACGACGTCCAGAAGGAAAACAACGAAGAAACTCAGCTCATAGAAGAAGAAGAGAGCGAGGACGAAGAACCAGGAATAGTAGAAGAGACCTAAGACGAAGATTGGCGGACCCCCATCCGAGCATATTTGGTCGAAGGAAAGTTACCCAAAGATCGACAAGAGGCGCGGAAAATAAAAACTAAGAGCTCTCGATACACGATCATAGACCGAAGGCTTTACTTCAAAAGCCTCGTAGGCCCCTACCTACGCTGTCTAGGCAAAGAAGAGGCGAACTACGTCATGGAAGAAATCCACAGCGGAGAGTGCGGTAACCACTCAGGCGGACGCAACCTATTGAGGAAAGCCAAGCTACAAGGTTTCTTCTGGGAAACAATGCGAGCGGATTGCACCAACCACGCCAGGAAGTGCGAGAAATGCCAGCGACACGCCCCAGCAATCAACTGCCTGGCCGAAGAGCTATCGGTAGTATCGGTGCCCTACCCCTTCATGAAGTGGTCCATGGACATCGTCGGTCCTATGCCAATCGGAGCAAGACAGAAGAGGTTCATGCTGGTGGTCACGGACTTCTTCACCAAATGGACCGAAGCCGAAGCCTACGCCAATATCAAGGATTCCGATGTCGAGAGTTACGTTTGGAAGAACGTAATCACTCGCTTCGGACTCCCCAGGGAGATAATCGCAGACAACGGGTCACAATTCATCTCGAAGAAGTTCAGAGATTTCTGCGCACGATGGAAGATAAAGCTGAACACTTCAACGCCAAGATATCCCCAGGGGAACGGGAACGCCGAAGTAATCAATCGAACGATCACCGACAACCTCAAGAAGCGGCTCGACAAGAAGAAAGGGCTATGGGCAGATGAACTCCCAAGAGTACTTTGGGCTTATCGAACAACGCCACACTCAGCCACCGGAGAAACTCCTTTTGCTCTAGCATTTGGGGTGGAAGCGGTGATCCCGGCGGAAGTAGGAGTCCCCAGTTTCCGGCGATCCTGGGCACCAAACCACGAAGAAGACAACAGCCAGGACCTGCTTCACCAGCTCGACCATATAGACGAAAGACGGGAGCGAGCCAGAGTTCATATAGCAAATTACCAGAACACCATCGCCCGTTTCTACAATAAAAAGGTGCGACCGAGAAGGTTCCGAGTCGGAGAAATGGTCCTCAGAAGGGTGTTCCAGAACACAGCCGAGCTTAACGCGGGAAAGCTAGGTGAAAGCTGGGAAGGCCCTTATACAGTGACCCACATCGTCAAGCCAGGGGTATACGAACTCAAGAACACCGAAGAAATTCTACCAATAAAGAACTTCATCGGCGCCTTACGATCTCGGTTTTTAGTTAAGATTTCTTTTCTATTTTTCTTAAGTCTTTCTATTTTATTTTAAGTTTATTTAACAGGGGACTCCCGACCCTACTTGTTCGGGATCCGCACGATTGGCTCCGGCTTTATTCAATACAACATGGAGTACTCTTCCCTCGCGAGCCGCACCCATTGGGGGACTCGAAGGGTTTAACGAGGCTCGTCTCTTAAGACAATATTCTATCGCTAATTCAAATAAACACGTATCACAAAAAGAGATCAGTGCCAAGCACTTCATCGCGACAGAGCCCGGTGCATACCGACAAGCTCATCGCCGACAAATCAGTGCCAAGCACTTCATCGCGACAGAGCCCGGTGCATACCGACAAGCTCATCGCCGACAAATCAGTGCCAAGCACTTCATCGCGACAGAGCCCGGTGCATACCGACAAGCTCATCGCCGACAAATCAGTGCCAAGCACTTCATCGCGACAGAACCCAGTGCATACCGACAAGCTCATCGCCGACAAATCAGTGCCAAGCACTTCATCGCGACAGAGCCTGGTGCATACCGACAAGCTCATCGCCAGCAAATCAGTGCCAAGCACTTCATCGCGACAGAGCCCGGTGCATACCGACAAGCTCATCGCCAGCAAAATCAGTGCCAAGCACTTCGTCGCGACAGAGCCCGGTGCATACCGACAAGCTCATCGCCAGCAAAATCAGTGCCAAGCACTTCGTCACGACAGAGCACGGTGCATACCGACAAGCTCATCGCCGAATATCACAAACTACTATGGCAAATGGGCCAAGCATACAAAAGAGACTACTACGGCAAATGGGCCAAGCATACAAAAGAAACTACTACGGAAAATGGGCTGAGCATACAAAAGACACTACTACGGCATATGGGCCAACGAAAACAAATCAGTGCCAAGCACTTAATCGCGACAGAGCCCGGTGCATACCGACAAGCTCATCGCCGATAAATCAAAGAAAATACAAAGCCGCTCCGGCGCAAATTCTGATCGATACATCGCGACAGAGCCCGGTGCATACCGACAAGCTCATCACCGACAAATCAGTGCCAAGCACTTCGTCGCGACAGAGCCCGGTGCACACCGACAAGCTCATCGCCAAAAAAAAAAAAAAAAAAAAAAGCGGAGTACACATACTCCCATACTTCATCGATAGCGTACGAAAGTCATAGATTTTATTGATAAAACTTCGTTACAAATACAATACTTTATACAAATCTATCCAGATACAGCAGGGGAAGGTCAATCCTCCCGAACAACCCTATCGGCAATTTGTTCTATGACGAACTCCCCATTCTCGGAGAGGACGTCCCAAAGAAGATCTTCTACGGCGGCATAATTTACAGGCCTCAGCATCATAAATTCGATCACGTAGGCCGAAGAAGGACTAAAGGGAGTCTCGTCGTCCGTGACTCCGGAAAGAGAGGCAGCCGCACGCCTTATCATATCTTGGACAAACTCCTCGAGTATGGCGGGATGTTCTTCGTCAATCGCAAGGAAATAAGCTAGCACATCCTCGTAGTAAAACAGCGGTTCCGAGGTATAGAAAAATTCGTCACCCTGAGGAAAGAAGTTTAGCCAGGAAGTAATGACAGGAACACAAGAGAAGCAACAAGCACAGAAACAATTTAAAGATAAAGAAAGTTCTTTTCATTAATAAAATCCGTCGTAGGAGTTACAAAGAAAGGACAGTGTAAATAAATATACATAGGAAAGCTATAAGAAAAGGCCTAAGAAACTTCCTCCCCCCCTACCGCTTTGTTGGTAACCGCTTCGACGGTAGAGGCGACCGCTTCGGTGGCAACCGCTCCGTTGGTGGAAGTGACGACCCCGTCGTTGGTACCATACTCATCAAGGCCATCGGAGGCCGAAGAGGCATCCCCACCTACGAAGCGAGTCGCCCAATCGATACCAGCAGAAGAAGGAGCACCAGGGGTAAGCGGAGGAGAATCAGGATCGATGAGAGATCTGTCATCCAGCTCGCGGGCCTTAGCCTCGTTCTCCTCAAACAAAGTCTTATACTTCGGAAGACGAGGCAGAAGACTCCCAATGGTCGCCGTAGGAGGAACTTTCTCAAGAAGGCGAGCGTTGGCCCCATACGCGGCGGAGCGGCGATGAAAATTGATAGACTCCTCAAGAGCCTTATACCTCGTCAAGGCGCGCTGCGCTTTGTCTTGAGCCCGGTCGAAGAGGTGTAGGCGCGCTTCGCGCTCAGACTTCGCCTCTGTCTGCGATACCTCGAGTTCCTTTCCGAGGCGTTTCAGGCACGAGGCCACTCGAGAAGCGAGCCGGCTCTCCTGCTCGACAGGTACGCCCACCGCCTCGCTGATTTGGGCCAACCGCCACTTCTTTGCCTCGAGATGCTTCTCGTAGCTTTCCACTATCATGGAGTGACGCCTATGCTCCCCATCCAACTCGGCCTTCAGCGCCGCAACCTCCGCATCGGCCTTAGCCTTGCACTCGGCAAGCTCCCTCTCCTGAGTTTGGCGAAGCGAAGCCTCTTTCGCCAATTTGGCCCTCGCGACCTCCAGTTCATTGGAGGCCCGCTCGGCTGCTTCCCGATATTTTCGCTCCCCAAGGACGGAAACCCCGAGGTGCGATTTGGTGTCGGCAAGCTTAGCTCGGAGGTCGCTCATCTCCTGAGCGCTCTCGCCCCTGCTCATGTTCTCTTCGAGAATAACGGTGTTGAAGCGGGCGAGGGCCTGGAAAAGCGTAGCGGCAGCCCGGCCATAACCCCTGACATCGCTCAGAGACAAGCCGTTAGTCCGAGAAGGTTCGGGCCAGAACAGGTCCCGAAGGACCCGAAGTGAGTATGCTTTCCACTCTTCCGGCGGAGACTCCGAAGTAGGAGCTGCCGGAAATCGCTCCCAAGGAGGAAGAGAAAAACCTCCTGGTCCGGAGTTGGGAAGAAACTTCGGCAGCGGAGAAAGAGAAATCCCGACATCGTCGGACGAAGAGGCGTTAACCCCAGAAGCACCGGCATCGTCGTTCGGCTCCGAAGAGCCCTCCGGACGAGGCACTTCGGGAAGAGTAGAAACATCGGGAGGAATGACGTCCGCAAGAAGGCCATCCTCTCCCTCAGGGTGGCCCTCGATCAAAACCTCTTCAGAAGGTAGAGGAGCCCCCTCCGAAGCACCGGGCTGTCCGACGGGCTCCAAGACGAGGAGCGCGTCGGCAGCATCAAGTGCCTCTTCGGGTAGCAAACCCTCCTCGTCACCCGTAGGAACGGCGACTGAAAGTCTTTCCGCGGCAGGTGCGGGAGGTGCTAAGGAAGAAACCTCCAAGCAAGGAGGCGCGTCGGCGCGAGCCGGAGTCTGAAATTACGAAGAAAATATACATATACATACCCATTAGACACACGAAATTTGGGAACATTGCGAAAAGTGCAGAGGGAAAACTAGATGTTACCTCAGAGGCCGAGAGGTCCAGCGACGACACCAAATCGATGAAGTCATCATCAAAGCGGAAACGCTCCCGAGAAGTGGGAGAAGGACGGGGGGTCCCATGAGCCCCATCGACGGTTCCGCCGGCCTCGGTCGGAGGAGTCGAAGCAAGAACGGTCAACGCGGTCGCCCCGGCGAGAACGGTCCCCTCGCGAGAAGCGACGGTGACAGTCTCCGAAGCCGGAGGAGTCGCATCGATCTCCTTAGATGACTCGGAAGTCTTGTTCTTCTTCGGAGGAGGAGCGTCGCGTACCTCTTCGGCAATTTTCCTCTTCAAGACGACTTTCTCGCGAGGAGGTGCCCGCGAAGAAGTATGAGTCTCGGGTTCGCGACGGATCTCCGAAGGACGAGGCGCGTCCCGAGAGCGAGTCGTCCCCGAGGAAGTCGATACCCCCGAAGAGCGAGAAGCACCAGCGTCGTGCTTATGTTTTGTTCGCTTCTCCGAACTGCTGAACACGGAGGAAGAGTTTTATCGCTTGAAATAAACCGGTCAGCACCAGTCCGAGGGCCGATTCCCAAGAAGCCAGTTTTCGATAGATCCCGACGAGAATCGGAGGATCCACCTCCTTGTCCTGGATCTTGGCCTTGTCCTGGATCTTGGCCTTGTCCTGGATCTTAGCTTTGACATTTCCGTGGCTCCGATGATCCACGGGTGGACTTTTGATTTCTCTTCTTCGGCTTAGGAGATTGCCGAACAACGGGGGACGAAGGGTCCACATCTTTGACCTCTTCGAGGCGGAACCCAACCGGCCACAAAGATGCCGGTGGTTTACCCACGATGTGGCAGAGTTGATAGAGTCCCGACTCTTGAACGCGGGTCCCGAAGAAGTCCGTCGTCCAATTCCGACGAGGATTTTCCAGCAAAGCCCGAACGACCCCAGCGAAGCGCTCGTCGTCCTCTTTATTCGCGATGGGCCTGAACCTCGGCACTTCTTTCTCGTCGACCCACTTGGTGGGAAGCGCCTCCCAATGCGGCCCAAGGGTGTGACGATCGAGATGCGCGAAGAAATACCTATTCTCCCACCCGGACTCGTTGTTCGGCGTGTGGGTGATGACGTGGACACCCGCGGCGGAGGAGAGGAAGAACCGGCCCAGATTCTTCGAGTTCTTCGACCATTTGAAAAGCCGCATCAAATCCTTCAAGGTCAGGGCCACTTTCTGCTCAAGAGCGATGGCCATGGTGCAGACGAGAAGGCGAAGCGAATTAGGGCTGACCTGACTGATCGGCATCTTGTACGCATGGAGGAAGCACACGATGAGATGAGGCAGTGGAAGGTGCAGTTCCACCGACCGGAAGAAGTGTTCGTAAAGAGTGATGTACCCTTCCGGGGGCTCGTCGCCAAGCTCGCCGGACTGAGGGAGACGCAGGTAACAGGGACTGGAGTCCACGTAGTGTTTCTTCAAATCCTCGAGATGCCTCTCGGTCATTATAGACTTCGGCGATCGAGTCTTGAAAATCTTTCCCGGATTCGACATTTTCTTGACCAGAAAAGAAGAGGGTGAACGGAAAGAAAGTTTGAAGATTTTCTTGAGAAGAAGAGAGTCGAGAAAGAAAATTGCAGAGAGAATTTAGAGAAAAAGTATGAAACAAAGTGTGAGTCGAAGGCGAGGTTTGAATTTATAGAGGAAATCTTGCGAATTTGAAGAGGCACATTTGGATCCAATGGCCCAGGATCGAAGCGGGAGAAATCATCCAACGGTGAAGATCAAAAGAGTCGTTGCAAAGCCCGAAGGCACTCGAGTGCGAGAAAACCCCGCATTTAATGCGAAATGATTGACGACGATTTCCTAGATCTGACAGCCTGGAGAATCGCGCCCAGTCAGCACTACGTGGGAACTCGAGGCCATCAGTGAGCATGCAAGAAGTGGAAGAGTCCTCGAAGGACACAACCCTCATCGAGGGAAAAACCTCTTCGAGGATTGTCCTCTTCGAAGGCATAACTTCATCGGGGAAAAACCTCATCGGATATAAACCTTGTCGGGGAGTAATTTTGGTTTATTTTATCAACTGTTTCACACTCGATAAAATAGGGGACTAACTGTTAAGGTCAGATTTGGTCAAATCTCTTCTTAACACCACCCTTTGTCGTTTTTGGAATAAACGACATAAAGCGAGAGGAGGATTGCTTGAAGAACCCAAGCCCATGAAAGAATAAAGAAATTAAAGCCCAGCAAGAGAAGCCCATGAGAAGTCAGCATCCGGTAAAGCCGGCCCAACATCTCGTCGCGAAAAGGGAAGTTCATCGAGGAAAAGCTCTTCGGGAAAGCCTAATCGCGTTAAAAGAGGAACTCATTCGAGATCGCGAGAAAGAAGGGAGGATTGGCTTATTCGGTTAAAGATTTCGTGGGATATCCAACGAAATATAAGGAAGGTCAACTACGATCATAGCGATTCAGAAGGAAACCCTAGCAAGATTTGAGGAATATTCTAGAAGACCTTCAAACCTATAAATACGAATGTAAACCTAGCATAAATCCATTCCAGTATTCAATATCCATTATTATCGTGAGTTTGAGAGAACAAATCCTTGAGTCTTCGAGTTTGCTTATTCATAGCATTCTCGATCTCCCAAGGGTTAGAGTGTGTAATCTTCGATTGTCCAAGCTATCAAACGGAAGAAACCGGGTCCTCTCGGAATCATAATAAATCAGAGATATTCGTATTATCCATAATTATTTAATTATTTCGATTATCTTTGTGACTGCAAGGCGGTAAAAATCACCCTCTACAGTTTGGCGCCCACCGAGGGGGCTTTGTCTCTTTCTATCGCACAGCTAGGAAATCGAAGGGAGGAAGGAGAATGTCAGCCGAGGAAGCCAGCTCTGCCCAGGAGCAAACCATGCAGCGGATGCAACAACAGCTGGCCGAAGCCATCGCAAAGATGACAGAGGTCACCAGCAAAGCCGAGGAGTCCGCCCGAAGGATAGAGGAGCAGGCCGCGGAGAACAGACGCCTCGCAAGCCTCCTAGAGCGCGCGGAGAGACTGCGCCCGACGAACCAGATAGCAGAATCGGCTGCACGAGGGGCCGGGGGAAGCGCCAGCAGAGACACGGTGACGACGGACGCACCGGTAAGCATGTCAACCCCATCGCTCATCAGGAACCTCTTCGACACGGATGCAGTCCAGCCAACCACGGCGAATCGAGTGGAGGACACGCCGGGGAACACACAGGGCAATGCGACGACGGACGTGGCGGCAAGAGTGGCCGAAGAGGTGGCCAAGGCGATGGCCTTAATGTCAGCAAAGATGGAGGTCAAACTCGGACAAGTCGCATCGCAGTTGCACCAGGCGACGAGTTCGGCGCCAGAAATCGACAGGATGGTGCGGGAAGCCAGAATCACCCCGTTCACGACGAGGATTCGGGGGATAGAGCTGGAGGAATTACCAAAGATCAGACTCACGCCATACAAAGGGGATACGGATCCCCATACACACGTGAAGTCATTCCGAATCGCGACGGACCACATCGGGGGCGAGGAGGTCCGGAAGGAAGCCGTCTTGTGCAGACTTTTCATCGCGAGTTTGCAGGGCCGCGCCAGCGACTGGTTCGCGAGATTAATGCCGGGCTCCATCAACACCTCCGACGAGTTGGTCGCCCTCTTCCTAAAACACTTCTCCATCTACGTACAGACGGAGCTGACGGTGTCCAACCTTTTCGATGTCAAGCAAGGGAAGAACGAACCTCTTCGGCAATACATAGAGAAATTCAAGAACGTCATGTTCCGAATCCCGAAGATCGAGGACGTCGTCTCGGTCCAAGCTCTAAAGCATGGCTTGTACTACCAATCTCCGTTCAACGACGAACTGTGCGTCTCGCTGCCAAACTCGATAGAAGACGCGCTCCACAAAGCGACAATCTACATGGACATGGAGGAAAATAAAGCGATCAAGAAAAGGTTAGAAGAGGAAGCTGAAGGCCGAACCAGGCCAGAAAGGAAGGAAACTAGAGACGGACGAGAGGGATCGTCGTCCAGAACAAGGAGAGAAGGGGAACGACGAGATCGGAGAAGCAGAGACGGGGCCGACGAGCGAAGGATCAGGGAAAACCCTGGACACGGAGTCTACCAGGTGGACGGAAAGAAAGAGGCGCTCGGCAACCGCGTAGGCAATCGGCAGGAGGAACTCCCACAAGGAAACTCACAACCAGGATACTTCCCGAGCAACCAGGTAAGCTTTCCGGAGAATCGAGGAGGTTACTCTGGCAACCGAGGAGGCTATTCTGGAGGCCGAGGAGGATTTTTGGGTGGCCGAGGAGGTCATTCCGGCGGCCGAGGCAGCTACGAGAGAAAGCCTTGGCCGAGAGACATGAGCAAGTACTGCTCTTTCCACGAATACCACGGTCATGCGACCGACGAGTGCGCCACTCTGAAGAAGATGATCCAAAGGAGGATCGAGCAAGGGGAATTCCAAGACTTCTCCCAAAAGCCCACTCAGCCATGGAACAACGACAACCGATCGTGGCCGAACAAGCGGGAGGCGCCAGCACAGCGCGCGGGAGGAAATCAGGAGGCCCCAAAAAGAAGCCTCACGATCGAGGAAGCATCGGGGGAATTCCCGAACAATGGGAGACCAGCCGCAAGACCAAGGATCGACCTGATCATGGGAGGATCTCGCCTCTGCGAAGATTCCATCAACAGCATCAAGGCCTACCAACGCAGAGGGAAGGAGTCCGCTCAGGAAGATGCGCGGATGACCGGTCAGAAGACGACGATAGAGTTCGTCGACGAAGAAGTATGCGCAGACGAGCACGACGACGCCCTAGTTTTAGAGCTCAACATAGGAGGATGCGACGCCCTAGTTTTAGTGCCCCGCAGAAGTAGTGACAGGAAGTCCGAACTACGTTACCAAAAAGTATTGTTGTTCCTTTACTTTTCTGCACTCTCTTTATTTCTATCGTTCACGATTATAACGTTATATTATATGTGCAACGCGAAAATACGTCTTAACAGAAGTCATGATCTAGCCTAAACGAGCCAAAAAAGCTAAAACTCATTTTTTGTTTTAAATAATTTCAATATCTGTAAGAACATCATTTGTAATGATTTATTTATCGTCTCGATGTTAGATTTTTAATCTAGAGCAGTAAAATGAAACACTCAAGGCAAATCGTATAGCCCTTAGGAAGTCAAGGCCTTATGCCTAAAAATGACAAACATGAAAATCAAATTTTAATGTAAACGGCTATCAACGGCCATGAAAAAAGGATTTCGATGCGTAGTCACTCGGTTGGATTTGATACGTAGAGTGCTAAAATCAAACGCTCGAGGCAAAGGTTATAGCTTTCGAAGTCGAGACCTAGCGTAGAAAAAGAAATAAAAAAGGCGAGAACTCAGTATTTTTTGTAAAATAATTTTATTGGATATAATAAGTCTTCTCATTTTTTATTTATCGTCTCGAGATTCAGTTTTGTATATTTATAGAGCGCTAAATCGAACACTCGAGGCAAATTTTATAGCCTTTCTTATGTAAATACATTTTGCCGAAAAATGACGACAACCCCAAAACGCATTTATAGTATAAACTAAATTGAAAGGCCATAAAAAAGGATTATCAATAAGTAGAGTCACGCGGTTCGATTTTATACGTAGAGCACTAAAATACGACCCTCGAGGAAAATGTTATAGCATTCGTAAGTCATGACCTAGCCTAAAAGAGCCGACATAAACCAAAACTCGTTTTTTGTTTAAAATAATTTCAATATCAGTAAGAACCTGAT
Organism: Parietaria judaica; assembly: GCA_954871525.1. Taxonomy (NCBI): domain Eukaryota; kingdom Viridiplantae; phylum Streptophyta; class Magnoliopsida; order Rosales; family Urticaceae; genus Parietaria; species Parietaria judaica. The sequence continues at coordinate 62,537 of CATOZS010000074.1, forward strand.
TTTTAATGATTATTTATCATCTTGAGGTTTAATTTTTTACGTAGGGCACTAAAATGGAACACTCGAGGCAAATGGTAAATAAAATTGAGATAGCGTAAAGCGCTACACCATTTGAGATAACGTCAAATCTTTGACTTGATTTGCTTGCTCCTCAAGCTACGCGCTTTCCTTTTCTGGCTAGAGTTTCCCTTTTTCTCCTCGGACAGCTTCTCTGTCCACGAGCCGACTTGCTCGGCCTTCCTCGAGCATACTTGCTCGGGCCTTCTCTTCGAACAAACTTGCTCGCGTCTTCTGGACGGACTTGCTCGCATTGCCGAGCATATTTGCTCGCATTTCCGAGTAGGGCTGATTTCCTCTATCCGACGGGCCAAGTTAAGCTTAAATTCATAATAATTACGTAATTTAATTTAACGGTTTAAAGAACAATTTATTTGATGAATAAATTAATAATTAAAATTAAAATTGAAATTGGATTTCTAGATATTTTAAATATTAATTTAAAATCTGGAATATATATATATATATATATATATATATATATATATAAAATTTGATTAGAGAAAGAGAGACTAAAATTTTTCACGAGTAAGTTCCCTCCAAATATTTTCGTCTGAAATGAGCTCGGGTGTTTTCCGAAAACCAAATTCACCGTAAACCAAAACACAGACACACTCTCTCTCTCCTCGACCCAAAACTTTGACGATGTTTGGCCGCGCCGTGAAGAATCGATTCGGACTTCGGACTCCGGGAAAAGGCGTGGAAGGTGATCCCTCCGAGCAAGACTCCCACTTTTGTCTCTCACGCCCTAACCCCAAAATCCTCTCTCTTTCTCACCATCAATTTTTAGTCTTCTCCCGCCATTTGACGCCAACTTTCAGAGAAGAAGACCTTCGAATCTGAGCTTCCAAACCCATTAGTATTACCAGATCCAGATTCCAACCCTTCTCTATCCCCTCTTTTCCCATCGAAATATTTACTTTCCCATTGCTTCATCCGCCGACACGTGGCAACTCAGAAGAAGCAACCCAATTCTCGCTTCTTTCTGGGGTTTTATGCTCTCTCTCTCTCTCTCTGTTTCGCCGTCAAAAGCTTGATCGGGTTTTCATGATCTTGCATGGTATGAAGCTTTGAGCTGTGGAGTGATCGTCGAGTGAAAGGTAATAATATATTTGATCAAAATTTTCTTATGAGATTATTTCGTGTATAAATATTTTTCTGTGATTTTTCCTGGGAAACATGGAGTTTTAGAGGAAAAGCTTTTTTCTGGGTTTTTTTTTTGCTTACCAATAATCCAATATTTCTTAGTTTCAAAGCTTGAGTGATTATTTTTAGATTTTTTTTTTCTGGGATAAATTTGTTATGTTGTTCTTGGTTATGATTTAGCGGCCGCAAACTGCTAACTGCCCGCAAGTCTAATTTATGGGAAAACCGAGGGCGGTACGGGTATACCCATAGGCCGGAAAACCGATGGCAAATCAATAAGTTTTTGTAATATATCGAGAAAAAAATCATTTTTTTTGTTTTTACGGGGTTTTGAAAGGGTTTAGAAGGATTGTGTAGGGGTTGATATGAAAAGATTGAAAAAGATAAAATTTTCGGACCGAAAGCGGCATTTCCGCGGGTTACCCACAATAGATTGCTATATTCAGATTTCAGAATTGGAATTAGAATTTAGAGCATTGGTTCTCCGTTTCGATTTAGGTTTTCCGAACCCTAAAACCTTGATATAGATAGTGGAATTACTCTGATTTTATGCACAGAATTAGACTTGACTGTATAACAGAATTTTGTGTATAACAGAATTTTGTCGTTGAAGTGGATTTACGGTCGTTATGGATATAAAAGGAATCACTTGGGTTGGAAATGTATACCAGAAGTTTGAAGCTCTGTGCTTGGAGGTTGAAGAAGTTATGTACCAGGTATGCGCTTTCGAACCTTTATCTATACCGTCTTTTGTAGAGGAAACGGGCCTGTCAATTCGGTTCTAAACGCTTTCTTCTCGGTTATAATTGTTGGAATCTATATCGTTATTTTGGAAAAGGCGTGGAAGGTGATCCCTCCGAGCACGACTCCCACTTTTGTCTCTCACGCCCTAACCCCAAAATCCTCTCTCTTTCTCACCATCAAATTTGAGTCTTCTCCCGCCATTTGACGCCAACTTTCAGAGAAGAAGACCTTCGAATCTGAGGTTCCAAACCCATTAGTATTACCAGATCCAGATTCCAACCCTTCCCTCTCTCTCCTTCTCTTGTTCGCTCTGTTCTGAGAGAGCTATGGCGGTTGAATCCAGCCCGGTTCCCAAAACCAAGTCGGTTTCGCGGACCAAAGAAGCGAAGAAGAGACCAGAAGTGGAGGAAGAAGAAGAAGGGAAGAAGAGAAGGGTCGGAACTCTTGAATAATGGAGCTCTCCTTCTTCACAAGCTTCGCTCGGCCCACTCCTCGGCTATGCTCGGCCACTCCCGTGCTCCTCCTCCGCCGCCTCTCCTTCTTTCCCGTCACCTCCTCGGAGCTTCGGCGACGGATCTCCCCTTCTACGGGCAGCAACGGCGGCGGCGATTTCTGGAGAGACTCGAAGCTAGTGGAAGTGATCGCCATCGGAAGCCGCACGGACGCCGTCCTCAGCTTCTGCATCGAATCGCCGTTCCGGTCGCCGGTTTATCGATGGTCGGTTGCTACAACATCGACCACTTCCGCAGGGTACTGTAACCTAGGATTTGACTCTGTTCGATTTGGGTTTTTCTTATTTATTTATTTATTCATTTGCTGTGTTTGAGTTTGATCTCAGGTTGACAATGGGTCTGTGGCCCTTGTGTTGTGCCTGACGTGGTCGGCTACTGCAATGAACAGAGTGCAGGAAGAAGAGGCGAAGAAGACGGTTTTCGGCGAGTTCAGTCAGGTTAAGCATGTCAGAGGGACTCTTTACATGGGAAGGTAGTGAAATTGACCCAAAAATGCATATTGTTGTTTATACCTATCATGGATCCTGATAGGTATAAACGTTAAATACGATGCAGTATTTCCCATAACAATAAAAATAAAATAAAAAGGCATTTTCAATATTTTTCTTATTAAAATATAATATCTATTTTTAATGTGAAAAATGCATTTACTGAATGTTCTGTAACGTTGAAGCTGATTTTTTTTTTAACTGCAATAACCACTTTAAAAAAGGTGACGAGATATTGGTTAAAGAAAACGACAAATTATCAGTATTAAACCAAAGAATGATTTATATCTTTCTATTGGAAGGTAATTAAGTTGACCCAAATATGCATATTGATTGAAGCACATTTGAGTTATTGGTGGAACAATTTGAGTTTGAAATGAACATAGATTTTTAATTGAACTTTGTTCGTGGTTTATGATTCAAGATGGCTATGGTAACGAGATGGATTTTCTAACCGCTGAATTTGAGAAAGAATGTTAGAAAATCACTCATTGAGCTTTGTTTGCTGTTTAAGGTTTGAAGTTCTAGTATTAAGGAGATGGGATTTGTTAACCGCTGATTTGAGTATAAAAAACGGAAAATGTGTTTTCTTTGAAAGAATTTAAGTCTCATGTGTGAAGCTCAATTATTGAGCTTTGTTTGGTGTTATATGATACAAGTTCGTTATAATAACGAGATGGGATTTTGTCACCGCTAATAATGAGAGAAGAGATACAGATTTGATGTATTCTTTAGGCTTATTAGGCATATTGCAATTTTTTGTTGTGCTTAAAAGTTGATATTGTGCTTGTGTTAGTCATCTTTCTCGATCCTTCTCGGCGATGCACCTCATCTTGATGGAAAGGTTTGTACAATAGTTGGTTGTTTATTGAACGTGATTGAACCGAGCAGCCGGATTTGACATTGTTGTTGACATTTAATTAGGTTTGGTTTTTGCTGATAATGCGATATTTGGGAAGCTTAGCAAAGGCGACAAGACACTTAAAATGGAGCAACTGCCCTCCTGTCTTGATGGGATCTTTGTGAGCTGGATATTTTGAAGCATGCACATACTTTGCTCTCAGCAGACCTGGCACGACAACATCTCTCTTGTGTCGTTTTCCAGCCGAGTTGCTTCTCAGGTGCATTAAAATATGTCGTCCTTATTATAAAATGGAGAAATATAAGGCTAGGGAGTATATTTTGATTTTTTATTGTAATTTTAGCTAATTTGTTTATTAAGTTAGTATAAGAAAATTAAGATTATCCAGTTGTTTAATGACATTGTAGTTCACACGATGTGTGCAAGCTGAAATGTTTAGAGGTTAAGGCGAAGATAGTATACTACTATGTACTGTACAAATTTTTCGAGAAATAGAAGCAGGTGACGGCGTAGTGGGATGGTGAACCAATGGCGAGCTAGAAGAAATTCACATGATAATAGGCTCAAAACCGCTGTATCCTTCACTGTTTGTCCTCTCTATCTCTTTTTTAGTTTTTATTAATGGGATGTATGTTGTGTTTGCTTGTTAGATTGTGTGTATTCTGGGATTGATGGGGTTGCATTTATTAAATAGATGTGTGTTATATGTCTACTCGTTGGATTGTGTGTATTTTGGAATTTTATGCGATTGCATTTATGCATATCTTTGTTTATGTATGTATGTGTATATTTTTCATTATTGTACTTGTTGTGAATGTGTGTCTCATTATAGATTTACATGTGTACGAATTTGATGTTTCCTTTCTTATTTTTGTAATATTTGTGGTATTTTCTGCTTGCTCGTAAGTGAAGTTGAGCTTGTGTATGTGTATTTGTATGTGTATGTGTATGTGTAAGCGTATGTGTGTTTCCGTTTTTTTTTTACTTAAAGTGAATGTGTTTCTCGTTATAGATGTGCATGAGTGTATGGTTTTGATGTTTCTCTTTCCTATTTTTGTAATGTTTGTGGTATTTTATTATTGCTCGTAATTGGATGTTACAGGATGTATGTGTTTTGTGTGTTTAATTATAGATGTGAAGTAGTATATATATGATATGATATATATATTTTTTTACATGTTTTAATATGTGTATTGGATGATTTTTTTTTGAAGATGGCTATAAATGTGAATTCATACGTGCGTTTAAGTATTTTTATTTTGTTATTTATTTTTTTTTAGTATTTTTGTGAAGATGATATTAAATTTGTGTGTGTGTTAATATTAATTTATTTTTGTTGTCTTATTAAGTCTTTGGTTATTTATTTCGTAGTGGTTAGTTATTAATCGGTGATCCTTTGAAGGAGTAAAAAATTGGAAAGGAAATATATGAGTTATCGTAGTTTCATTTCAGGATTTTGACGTAATGAAGAAAGGCGACTTCTCCAACGGATAGCTATGCTTAAGAATACCCCCTTAAATTATTTTCTTGTAAGTGGGGAATATTTTAAAAGTAGGGAGAGTAATAATATAAATAGAAATATTAAATGATGTTGTTTGATACAGTTTTCAGGTCGCTCGGAGCACGGAGAAACGCATGCGGTACGCCTGTGCGTACGCGCATGCCCGTATGCATACACGTAAGCCGTACCCTAAAAAGTACGCATGGATGATTGCATACGCTACCTTTTTTTTAAAAGGTACACATAAGACGTACGTTGTACTGGGTACACGTACGCACAACTGTAAGTCGTGCCGTAAAAAGTACGCATGGACACACGCAAAGCGTACTCGTAGGAGTACGCTTTGCCGACGGCGGTTCGGAGGGCGGGTTCTTCATCAACTAGCGACACTTGAATCAACTTTATTTTTATTTTTATTTTATTCACTCCATTAAATATAATTTTTTTGATAAGAAATAACTAATTTGTAAATTGCGGTGGTGTTGTTGTTTCAGGGTACATACATGTACGTTTGCATACTCGTAAGAGATGCATTCATGTATGTAAAAAAGGATGATGGTGGAATACGCGTGCAATAGGGAATTCTCGATGAGATAAGTAGTGAATTTATTTGAATAGCGACGGTTGAAAAAATGAAATGTAGATATTTGAAAAATGATAAATTTATTTGTATTGCATATAGGAAGTTGAAGCAATGCGGTGAGAAGGCAAGAAACTGAGATGAAGATTCGTAAAGGTTAGTAAAGTTATAGTAATATTGTAAGTTTTATGTTTATATTTATATTTAATGTGATAATATTTTTTTATGATTACTATGTGTAGAAAAGGCGAGGAAGCAAAGAAGAGCAATGCTTTACACGTGAAGATGGGGACAAGGTATTTTGCACTTTTATTTGAATGTTTGTTCGTGTGTGTGCTTGTTTGCTTGCTTGTGTGCTTTTGTGCTTGCTTGCTTGCTTGCTTGCTTGTGTGATTGCTTGCTTGTGTGATTGCTTGTTTGCTAGCTTGTGTGCTTGTTTGTGTGTGTGCTTGCTTGCGTGCTTGCTTGCTTGCTTGCTTGTTTGTGTGCTTGTTTGCTAGCTTGTTTTTGTTTGTGCTTGCTTGTGTTATTTTTTTATTAGTTGGTTGATTGTGTATTTTTGGAATTTAGGCGTATTTGTATCTATATATTATATCATTTGTAGGTATGACAATAAATTTGAAGAAAATTCAACAATCAATTCATTGGAAGTGACAATGGATATGGTAAGATTAAAGAGTGGTTTGTACAAATTTATTTTGAAATATATTTGAGGAAGATTTGATGAATTATTAATGATTTTTCAGTTATTTTGTTGATCAGGATGTGTGGAAGGAGCGTTTTGGAATTAGTGCGCGTTGTGGCACGTAATATGTAATTGCAACGATACGGAGAGTTTTTGATGTTTGGATAAATAAATTATTTGTTTTTGTACCTATTTAAAGAATATGATTATTAGTTTTGATTTTTATATATGACATTATATTTTATTATACTTTAAAAATTGTTGTTATTAAATAATAAATAAAAATTGATTATTTAATTAACCTTCTATCATATTCAAGTATTGACAACAATTATTATATGTTGAATTGAAAGAAAAAAAAAACAATTTTTATTTGTCGGATGCAAGTTATGTTTTGTTAATAAGAGGAGCGTTTTTGAATGACGACACTGATTGTGCGTTGTGTATCGATTATTGATTGAGGTACTAAAACACGAAACGTCGAGTTGAAATTATGACAAAAACTCTAAATTGGCAATTTTTCATAATTAACGTCATTGGAGATATTAGCGAACAATATTTTGGAATTTTTTTGGTATTTATTTGTTGAGAGAAATTTTGTGATTTGTAAAATAAATTTTTCTTACTTAGTACACCAATCGAGAGACGTATATAATAGTAAATAACCCGTGTAAAAAGTATAAAATTCTTTTTTGAATTTGATTACCAAACTTTCCAGCCTGGTAGATAATTGAATTCTAAGAAGATAGCAATTTGAATCGTGTCATTCTGACATTCTGAGAGAGAGTTATGGTAAAAATCGTAATCCTAGGGTTTAGGGTTTAGGGCGTTTAGGGTTTAGGGTTTAGGGTTTAGGGTTTAGGGTTTAGGGTTTAGGGTTTAGGGTTTAGGGTTTAGGGTTTAGGGTTTAGGGTTTAGGGTTTAGGGTTTAGGGTTTAGGGTTTAGGGTTTAGGGTTTAGGGTTTAGGGTTTAGGGTTTAGGGTTTAGGGTTTAGGGTTTAGGGTTTAGGGTTTAGGGTTTAGGGTTTAGGGTTTAGGGTTTAGGGTTTAGGGTTTAGGGTTTAGGGTTTAGGGTTTAGGGTTTAGGGTTTAGGGTTTAGGGTTTAGGGTTTAGGGTTTAGGGTTTAGGGTTTAGGGTTTAGGGTTTAGGGTTTAGGGTTTAGGGTTTAGGGTTTAGGGTTTAGGGTTTAGGGTTTAGGGTTTAGGGTTTAGGGTTTAGGGTTTAGGGTTTAGGGTTTAGGGTTTAGGGTTTAGGGTTTAGGGTTTAGGGTTTAGGGTTTAGGGTTTAGGGTTTAGGGTTTAGGGTTTAGGGTTTAGGGTTTAGGGTTTAGGGTTTAGGGTTTAGGGTTTAGGGTTTAGGGTTTAGGGTTTAGGGTTTAGGGTTTAGGGTTTAGGGTTTAGGGTTTAGGGTTTAGGGTTTAGGGTTTAGGGTTTAGGGTTTAGGGTTTAGGGTTTAGGGTTTAGGGTTTAGGGTTTAGGGTTTAGGGTTTAGGGTTTAGGGTTTAGGGTTTAGGGTTTAGGGTTTAGGGTTTAGGGTTTAGGGTTTAGGGTTTAGGGTTTAGGGTTTAGGGTTTAGGGTTTAGGGTTTAGGGTTTAGGGTTTAGGGTTTAGGGTTTAGGGTTTAGGGTTTAGGGTTTAGGGTTTAGGGTTTAGGGTTTAGGGTTTAGGGTTTAGGGTTTAGGGTTTAGGGTTTAGGGTTTAGGGTTTAGGGTTTAGGGTTTAGGGTTTAGGGTTTAGGGTTTAGGGTTTAGGGTTTAGGGTTTAGGGTTTAGGGTTTAGGGTTTAGGGTTTAGGGTTTAGGGTTTAGGGTTTAGGGTTTAGGGTTTAGGGTTTAGGGTTTAGGGTTTAGGGTTTAGGGTTTAGGGTTTAGGGTTTAGGGTTTAGGGTTTAGG
>CATOZS010000075.1:0-66064 GCA_954871525.1 Parietaria judaica
CATGGAGATTCGTGACCGAGTTAGCTAGCGAAAGGCCATAAAAATATATGTTTAATAGTAGGAAGATTAAATAATTGCGTATTGAACAAAAAGTTACATTTAATATTGTTGAGACCAAGTTTTGACTTTTTTAAAGATTATCTTCGATAATCTTCGATTATCCGTCTTACTGATAGTTATTGGTAAGACGGCTATGCCAGTACTTTTTCATGATTTTTGTCAAAAATCGGCAAATATCTTGAAAAATAACAAAAATATAGTACTTTTTAAGAAATTTTACACTTTTTCGATGATTTTATTAGAGTATTTACATATGTGAGAGTGAGACTATAATTTTATTTACCTATGTTTGAGTATTAAATGATTTTATTTTTGACATTTTTATTGTTTTATCAATATTATAAACTTAGTAATTAATTTTTTTTTAAATATTTTTGTGATTTTCATCGATAATCCGTCGATAATTATCGATTAATCCATCAATAACGACAAACGATTTATCGGTAAATTCGGCAAATTGAACTTTGGTCGAGACGATAGGTCGATGACTCAATATGAAGATGAAAGGTATCAATCAACTAGGCTAAGTATATTTCCATATTTTTAGTGGAATACTGCCAAATGTCACAAAATAATATCGAATGTCCATGCTAATCCCAAAATAATGTCAATTACCTACTCGAACATAGAAGATCGATAATCCAATCTTATTCAAGGTTTATTTTGTTCCATCACACATCATATCAAAAACTCTTATTTTATTATTGATGTGTACAGACTACAGAGTACAAATCATCATGAAAATAATTAACTTGAGAAAATAATAAGATTTTAAAAACTTCATAAAATAATAATGCCTCAAAGTGTGTGACACGCATTCATTTCTTAAAGGAAAATATAATAATGTAATCTTTTTTTTTTTTTGAAGGAATATAATAATGTAACCTTATCCGTCGCAGAAAAAACCAAAAAGCAGATGTTTTTCTTCTTCTTTGTCTTTGCTTGTTTCTCAATAAGAACATTCAGTTTGCGCGTGAAGGCGACTACTGACTTTTTTTTTTCTTTATACTCTAGGGTTAATACAACAAAAGTCCCAATATTTATATAATATGGACTTGTAATTTCCAAAATTTATATTACCTCGACAAAGTTCTAATTCTCTTGTCTTGTCTTCTCATTTCACTTCCGTCAAAAATTTTTGTCCTCCACCATTAGTCCGTTACCTCATGCCACATGTCACTTAGATGAAATATTTTCATTATTTAATTATGGGTTAATCTCTACAAAAATCTTAATACTTTCAAAATATAGACATGTAAGTTCAAATTTTTTTCTTTGTTTACCAGACGAAATTCCAATTCTCTGGTTTTGTCTCCTCATTTCACTTTCATAAAAAATTTTGAATCATAGATTATGCATTGTTGGGATCAAAAAAGTAATGATGCTCATTTTTAAGTACATATTTCACTGTTGTCTTCGATCATCCAACTTTATGATGACTAATTTTTCCCGGAACTGAGGCCTCACAAAGTTCCTGAGGTGGCCTCGTCCCAAGCCACACATTCACTAATTATTAAAATGTTTTTGTAATTAAGTAAATAATTATTGAAACGTGTTAATTAAACACTAAAAAAGCCTAATCTAAGTGACACGTGGCACGCAGTCTCGGCAGAGGAAGGAAATTTTGACGCAAGCGAAATGAGGAGACAAAACCAAAGCATTAGAACTTTGTTTGGGTGAGTTTTAAGAGGTCCATTTTTAAAGTATTGGGACTTTTTTCGGGATTAAGCTAATACTGAAAAGCCTCATTTGACTAACATTTGGCATGAGTTAATGGTAGAGGATTGACAAAAGTGAAATTATGGGACAAAACTAGAGAATTGGAACTTTCTCCACGTAAAAAATAAAAAGAATTAAAACTTACATATCTAATTTTTAAATATATTGAGACTTTTGGGGGATTAACGGCCTATATTCTACGACAAATACAACAAACACAAACAATATTTTTCTGTTGAAAAGAAAAACAGCCGAAGCATTGGCGGAGGCATGCATAGAGGGGGTGTGGTTCAAACCACCCCCTCCAAAATAAAATTTGTGTAAACAATACCCCATTTTCATTTTCTTAATGTAAATTATATAAAATTATAGTTAAACCCCCTTAACTTTTACAAAAAAGTTTAAATATAACCCCTTTAAATTAATTTTTGACAAAAAAAATTATATGTAACCCCCGAAACATAATTTCTGGTTCCGCCACTAGGGCCGAAGGTTAATAACCAAACTTTCGTACTCAAAGAAATAAAGTAACAAATATGATTAATCTAGTTGATATTTGGGATATTTGCAGTATAATGACTTTAAGTTTATCATAATTTGGTCAAAAAGACCTATTTTTTCTCAGTATAAAGACCCGACATTTATAAAAGTCAAGCAAAAAGACCCAATCTTTTTTTATACGGCATAAAGACCCAATGGCTCAAAAGCAATTTGTTAGTTTACATCCTCTTTAAACATTAAACATCATTAGTAACTTCAAAGGTCTCCAACATTTTGTTCTTATTTAATAGTTTGGTGAATTGATCCCCGATCTTTTTTAAATGGCAGAAATACCCAATGTCTTATAGAGAGTGTAATTTATTTTTGCAGCACAAATAACCAAAGTATATATTTAATACTCGGGATTTTTGCGGCAAAAATACCAAAATTATATTGACTACCTTTTTATGGTACTATTTTGATACATTAGGAACTAGTGCAACGAAAAGGGTTATAAATATAAGCCATTCAAAAATATTTGGGTACTTCCATCGCAAAATCTTTACACCGTATAAACAAATTGCATATTTTGAGACATTGGATATTTAGTCGACCATGGAAAAAGATATATGACTTTTTTTCTTTTTTTTGCCAAGTTTGGATAAATTTTGAGTGCTTATGATGAAAATAATATGGAATAACTAACAAATGAGACCTATATAACTATAAAACTAACAAATGAGACTTTTTCAACATTGGGTCTTTATGTCGGAAAACTTTACGTCTTTTGAGTCTTTATAAAGTGGGGTAAAATGACATTTTCGTTTCCTTTCGATAAACTTCTTTGATAAACAGCGTCTCTCCGTTGTTGGGACCTCCTTTTGCTAATTAATGCAAAAACTAATTAATTCAAAATAATTAAACGTCAAGGAAATTTGAAATTAAACCTAACCCCGATCCGTTGCCTTGTAGTAGGTGACCCTTGTTCTTTTGCTCTAAAAATAAAATAATGCAAACGCTAATTAATGCAAAATAATTAAACGTCATGGAAAAATGAAATTTAACCTAACCACGTTAATTGACTCGCCAATAATATATATAATCCATATAATTAAAAGATGGTGATATTTAAAAATATTAAAAAAAATCAGTGTTTCGTCATATATGACCTATATAAGTTGGAAGATTGTGCTGTTTTTTTCATAATGAATAAAATCAACTGAATTGTCATCCAATCAAAGATATTGACATATTTTTTTATGATCCATTATATATATAATGTTATACATCACACGCTATCATCTTGTTTATTTAGCTTAATCTTTGAGTAAGACTGTTTGGTGTATCAAATCTCTTCGATTAGACCCTTCCTTGTTTGTTTATATAATTGTCTCGTTTAAAAGAGGTATAAAAAAATAAGCCAGTCCGGACTTTCACCGACCCAATTATAATTTGTATATTAGATTCTAGCAAAAAAAAATCTTCCATTATTACAAATATAGTCTTAATGAGAAGCAGACAAAGAAATAAAAATTGTCATTGTGTCTGTTTGTTTATAATTGCATATAATTATTTAAATGTCATAATCTAATAAGATATGTTATAGACAGCGTACACTTGTGGGTATTATTTTATCACGAGGCTAATTATCTTCTCAAGTCATTCCATAATATGTAGGGAAGTTTGACATTCCAAAAATCACGTTATATTTTCGTGACTTCTACTCTAATTGATTGCTTTGTAGGTGTACACATCAATAAGCTGTATGAATTGATGGATCATGCTTCAACATAAATAACTTTCATATTTGGAAGGAACTTTGAATAAGATTCCCTTTTGCTCAATTTTTATTTCAAATTATTTATGTAAATTATTAAGTCTTTAACGGGATATTTGCGGCAAAAGTATCTACATGATACAAAAATATGACTTATATTTTCAATTTATATAGTGGCAAAAATTCCCTACGATATAATATGTCTCGGAAAAAATAATCAACTTTTTTTTAACTCTATACCATGGAAGAATACTTGGTGACATATTATCTGTCAACGTTTTCACATATATATTTAATCTCGACCAAGTACTTTGCTCCTCTTTGACCACGGCAACATGAGTCATTTACATGACTGACCTGGATTGCTTAGTCTTTTGCATTATAAAACACGCTTTGGCTACTTTGACGTGAGAACTTTGTGTTCGTAGTCAACTCTTCGAAGCTCTTTTAGCTCATATCTGATCGAAATTGGCAAAAACTTGAAGAAGAAGAAGAAAAAAAATATGTCGCTTCGTGAAATTTCGCGATAAGGAGTTAATAGAAAAGACTTTATTATTTCTCTCAAGATCTTTCGTTAACTTGTTCATTAATTTTGTTGACATAGTTTTCACCCATTTGACCACAGCGACATGCATGGCCTATTATGATTTAATTTTGCGTCATAGAACATGTTTTGGCTACTATATGAGAACTTAGTGTTCATTGTCCACTCTTTAAGTTCTTGTAATCATAAACGGTCAAAATGGGGAAAACACGAAGAAGGAAAAAAATCATATGTCGTTACGTGAAAATTCACGGCAAAGAGTTAATAATAATAAAAAAAAACTTTATTACTTATTTCCAAGATTTAATGGAAAAATTAATTAAGTTTTCTCATTAATTCCTTACCATGATGGTCCACAGGGTGACATATGATTTGTTCACGCTTTTGCTCATTTTTCGAGCAAATATTTTGCCCCTTTGAGTTGACTACCGCGATATGACTAATCTATAAGGCTTTAATTTTTGCATATCCGCTTTACAGGACAAATGATAAAAACGCTATTTACAAGAAAATCGACTTTTTCATTTCATTATTAACTTCCTCTCTAATACGTATTGAATTACAATGTATAGTAAATAATGAACCACAAAACACTATCAATTAGTTCCTAAAATAATGGCAACAAATTGAAATAAAGCAATTAAAACGTAAATAAATTTGCCTAATTCATGCACATAAAATAAATGTGACAAATTGAAGGCATGAATTAAGGGATTGTCATGCATGTAGATGTCAATGTGCGACATATGCTTATACTGCATCATTTAATCTACCTATTTTGTTATAATATCTGTGTTAATTTTAATGTATAGAGTTTATTTCCAAAGTATTTTGGATGGTTTTCATCATCTTGACTGCTCCTGTCTGTCGTCAAGCAATTAATGCTTAGAACGCTGACGTCGATTTTTTTTTTTTTGAAGTTTAAATAGGCTACTTTTATCATTAATTCAATCGCAACTTGCATTGCAGCATCCCCAGTTTTCATCAATATAATTAATTTGATAGTTTAATTAGTTAATGGTCAACCAGGTGGTCAAATCATACTAGATTAAAAATGAGGAGATTTATGGAATTACTTCTAGGTTCAACAATCGAACCCGAATATGCAAGTAGAAAATGAAGGGACAAGTGAAAACATTGTTGCAATTTTTTTAAGGGATGTTAAAGCTAAGTAGCTAATTAGCCAAGTTATTGGTTTAAAATTAGTAAAATAATCATGTTTGGTAAATATTGTCATAGCCAATAAACCATATTAACTGATATAAAACAACTTATCTATCTTTATTAATAATAATAACTAAAATTAAATTCATATTTATATATCCATTATTTATATTTAAATGCTCAATCATATGGTACGAATTTATTTATAAAAAATTTAAAAAAATAATAAATTAGGAAAAAAATATTTAAATTTTAAATTTAGAAATAAATTTTAAATTTAAATATAAAAAACGTATTTTCAGTTTCTAAATCCTGAAAATTCAAAATTCTTAACAAACATTAATTCGAATTAACCATATCAATACATTTACATGAATAAATATGAATAAACCAACGCTTACAATTCGTATCAACATACACTTACAATTCAAATTAACATACATTTAGAATTCGAATAAATACAAATAAATAGAAATTAGAGAGAAAACCAGAGAAAAAAATCGTCATCGAGCCAACGCTTCCGCCCACGCCATCCAACCCATCGCCGTCACGCTCCAACCCAATTCCCCGTTTCGAGACTGCGATCTGATGTAGAGCAAACTACGGAAGAACACAAGAACGCGTCTCAACGAGAGTAAACTCGGTATTCAAAGCAAAACGTTCAATTTTCTATTTATTCAAATATGAGAAATACAATAACATCCACCACTCTTATATAGAGCTAGGGTTTAATCTGAAAAGCAAGAAAAGATGATCTAATTCCTTAAATCTCTCTAACTAAAATAGAAACAAATAAATAATAATTAAAATACAACAAATCTTAAAGATATCCCCACATATCCACATCACGATCTCTCTGGCGACTCTCAGCTAATATCCGAACATCCTTCGCCCGCGAAAGCGAATCCGAAAAACGCAAAATCAGCGAAATTGAAAGACCACGGATCACCGAAGAAGATTGGAGCTCAAACCTTGGCCAAAAGTCGTTTCGATGCGCTCATGTTCACCAGCTGCAAAACATATTAAAAATTATGGACATATTTATCAAAAGCAGTGCAGATCTCAGACGTGCACATCAAGCGATGCTCGTTCTTCCAGTATATATCTGCATAAAAAACCATCAGATCCAAAAAGAAGAAGAAGAGTTGTAATGGAAGGAGAAGTGAAGAAAATGACCTAGGAGCTGAAAGACGAAAAAGAGGACGATGAAGAGCGTCGGTTGAAGAAGGAGAGAGACGAGAGAGACCAATCGTCTCTTCAAAAGCTTGGGCGACGGAATGGTATCGCGAGAGAGAGAAGGGGATCGTGAGAGAGTGATCCAAGAGAGAAAGAAAAAAGGGCAGGGTTGAATAAGCCAATTAATAAATTAGGCATTTAATACTTAAAATTTGCACAAATTATAAATCTTGTTAAAAAAAATTAATTTAAAATTCAAAAAAAGCAGTATAGAAATGAAATTTGTGTTTAAAATGCCACGTCATTAAAAATGGCTATTCTGTTAATTAAAACTACACGTTTGTTAAAGTGTAATTTAAAGTGCAATTTAAACGTTGGAATGTGATTATCTAGTATATTGTTTTTTGTTTTATATAATTAAGTGTAGCTTCATATGTAAAAGTATATGTTGTCTATATATTGGGTCCCCGCATCGAAATTGACCCCAGCACAGCGCCCATATTCGCTTCGCGCGTGGGAAGGCAACGAAGTTCAGTTCATGAGACCACGGAGAATTGGAGCAGCCGCGCGAGAACGAAGTTCCTTCCCTTAGCTGGATCTCGCTGTTGCCACCTAAAGTACGGTCGGTAGGTGACGGATGTGTGATACGTTTGGAGTTGTCGTTCGTTCACCTGTCCCCAATGGAAGAATGAGTGATCCGTTCCGCTGCAGGTCATGGCCTTAATTAGCACTCAGTCCCCGATGGCCAGCGGGGGATTCGGTATAGCAGCTCACGTTCGTTTGTGCTGCGCGCTCTCGCTGGGCTCTGAAATGTATCTGGACAGAAGAGAGAGAGAGAGAGAGGAGAGAGAAACCAGTAACAGAAAACTGGTGTGGATATTTTCGTGTATTATTCTGTTAGAACAAGGACATATATATAGTTACAATAATTGCAGCATAAGTCCCTATTACAATACTATCGGCATAAGTACTAGGTACTCTATCATCCCCCCTCAAGCGCAAGGTTGGTGAGGCTCTCAATCTTGAGCTTGTAACGAAGATGCTTGAATTGGGGTTCTGACAACGCCTTTGTCAGAGTGTCTGCAATCTGATCAATTGCGGGGACATGCCGAATTTGTAGTTCTTGACGAGCCACCTTTTCTCGGACGAAGTACAAGTCCAACTCGATGTGTTTAGTACGAGCATGAAGAACAGGATTTGCAGAGAGAAGAACCGTACTTAAATTGTCACACCAGAGGACAGGCTTGGAAGAAACAGGTGTACGTAATTCCTGGATAAGCGAAGAGAGCCAAGTAATCTCGCATACAAGACTTGCTACACTTCGATATTCAGCTTCAGTGCTGGAGCGAGACACAGTCGTCTGCTTCTTTGACAGCCAAGAGACAAGATTAGGACCTAGAAAGGCACAATGTCCAGAGGTTGACCTTCTGTCATCAAGATCGGAAGCCCAATCAGCGTCACTGAATCCGATCAGGCTGAGATAAGGAGCTTTTTGTAAATGCAGTCCTAAGTCAAGGGAACCTTGTAGATAACGTAATATCCGTTTGATAGCCTTGAGATGAACATCAGTTGGAGATTGCATGAACTGACACACACGATTGACACTGAAGCTAATATCTGGTCTAGTGACTGTTACATACTGAAGGGCTCTAACCAGACTCCTGTAGGCATGCACGTCTTCAAGTGGTTCTCCGTCTTGAGCTCGCAGTTTGAATCCTGTAGTCATAGGAGTAGGGACAGGGCTACAGTTCACCATTTTAGCTTTAAGAAGCAGATCTCGAATATATTTCCCTTGATTCAAGTGCAAGCCATCGGAAGTTCGTGTAACATGAATCCCAAGGAAGTAAGATACTAGTCCCATGTCTTTCAAGGAGAAGGCAGAGTTGAGCTTAGAGATGAGCTGCTCAATGATGAGATTATTGTTACCTGTAACTAGTATATCATCAACATACACAAGGATGTATGTTATGTGCTCAGAGGAATGGTGAACAAACAGAGAATGGTCAGATTTGGCATGGACAAAGCCAAGGGAGACTAAGGCTACATTGAGCCGATCAAACCACGCCCGTGGAGCCTGCTTTAGGCCATACAAGGCTTTGTGAAGCTTCCAAACAAGTTGAGGATTGGTAGAAGATTCAAAACCTGGAGGCTGTTTCATATAAACCTCTTCTTGTAAAAAGCCGTTTAGAAAGGCATTATTTACATCGAGTTGTCTGACCGGCCATCCTTTAGAAAAGCGATTGTGAGCACAATGCGAATAGTGGCTGGCTTAATCACGGGACTGAAGGTCTCATTGAAGTCAAAGCCAAGCTGTTGATGAAAGCCTTGCGCAACAAGTCTGGCTTTATACTTTTGTATTGAGCCATCCGGATTTTCCTTCACCTTGAATACCCATTTGCAGCCAATTGCGCGTCTCTTTGCAGGTAGAGAGACAAGAGACCAGGTCCTGTTCCTGGCTAGAGCATTCATCTCCAATTCCATAGCTAGCTTCCAGCTAGGGTTTGAGATAGCTTGACGAACATTGGAGGGCTCAAGAGCAGATGTCACAAAAACTCGGGCTTTGTGTTGGGAAATCGGTGGTATCAAGTCGACTTCCTTACCACGATAATAGCTTCCGGGCCGTCCCGGTAACATTTAAAAATTCATTTTAAAGTGGAAATCCTGTTATCGGACCGACGACACGGATATCGGGTAACAATCAAAACGAGATCTGATAAATATTTCGAATTTAATATTTTCATATTCATTATTAATAATCTAGTCGAAATAGGAAATAAATAGAAAGCAGTAAATGGTCGCATTTATTTACCCAATGCATAAGGCCGTACCTCAGTTGACGATTCCGGCTGCGCGTTCTGAAATTGGGCAGGGCTCCGCCGGTGCTGAGGGAAACTCCCGTGATCTTCCGGGATAGACTCCTGGATTCCTCGCTACCGAAGCGTGGGCTTCGCTGGCAGGACTCCGTCGCAAAATTTAACTGAAGGTTCTTTTAAAGCTACCGGAGAAAAATATCTCCTAAGCCGAACCAGAAAAAGAGATCAGAAGCAAAAACTCGCAGACCCTAGAGAGAGAGGGAGAGCTCGAGTTTTTACTCTGGGGAAAGGTGTGTTGAATGTGTAGAATGAGCCTCCTTTTTATAGGCTCAAGCTGTAACCGATTTGGAGATTTTCCCTCCCATTATTTGAATTCTTTTAATTAAATATAAATAATTATTTTAATCCAATGATCCAGATTCAATCTCATCTAGATCCAATGGATATAATTAATCAGGGATTTAATTAATTGAATAATATAAGATAAGATCATATCATATATTTTTCGAATTATATTATATATATATATTCAAATTCGAATTTGTTATTGATTATCTAGATCCAATGGTTAAAATTAAATCTTAAACCAATCCAATGGATCAAATCAATTCGGGATAAAGTCAAATACCCTAGGGTTTTACAAAACCCTAATTCAAACTTTTATCCTTATATTTATTCGAATTTTAATATCATATATATAATGTTAATTAATTTCTAATCCGACGGTTTAAAGATAAGATCTCAAAACCGATCCAACGGACATAATTAATTAAGCTAATTCGAAATACCTAAACTTGGTCACCAAGTTTCAATTTCGAATTACATTAGGGTTTGAATCAATTATCTCAATCCAACGGTTGATAATCAATCATGACCGATCCAATGGATTAAATTGATTTTAGGGTTTTTGCCATTATACCAGACTTCAGGTATTTATGCCGCAAAAATAAAATCTCTCAAGATTGGTTATTCGAATTTATCTAGGGTTTTTTATACTCAAACCCTAATTCGAATTACACATTAAATAATACATGAATATATATTATTTATTTATTAATATAAATCCTTTAATTATTAATTAATTATTAATAAGATATTAATAATTAAATCCAAATAATCAAATTATATTAATAAATCCTGATCTCTTTATCACACATTAAATGTCATGGTGCAACACCATCATTTAAATTCGTGACATGTGATTTAATTTCAAAGTTTATCGAACCGAGTCATAAACTTAGAAAATCCATAAATCACAAACCGTAAGTCAGAATGACTTGGTTCAAAAAGCAAAGTTGCTTAGAATTTAATTTAGAACAATATAGTGCTGTTCTATAATCTAAATTCTAACTTTCTTTTTATCAGTTACTTTCGTGTACCAAAATATGATACTTTTGCCACGCTATCGATAAAACTATCTGACGTCTGTCACAGACTTGTCAGTTTTATAAGTCGAGCCAAATGATTAAACATTATACAGAATGTATTTTAATCACGTACGTATCATCCGTTACGGAGCTATCCTGGGGACCATGGACCCGTATCACTTAAGCTCCAACGAACTGCTAGTTGTTCGTCAAAACCTCGAAGTGATTCCACTATAGACCCGAGGCTGCACTCTTTAGTGATACGGTATATATTATTCCCTTATATACAGCATGTTGTCCATTAGATTCAATCAAATACCGATTATTGTCCTTTCACTTGATGACTCACACATGAGCAGGCGGTTTATACCGTAATGCCCCTCAATGCACTTTCATCCTTGACTCATCCAGTAATATTATGAGTAACCCACTTATGGTTCCGATTCATAAGTTGCGCACAGGTACCTCTCACTTCTCACCACTGACAATCAAGGGAATCATCATGACTCTGAAGAGAGCTGTGTGATGCCCATATCTACGATCAAGCAATCCTTACTACTGACTATCATGTTCCCAAAATAATAGTGTTGGGAACAGCGGTAATGTCTTGTGTTCTTTAACGGTTAAATCAAAGAACAATCAAGCCAGCAGTTTGGACTCATGACCACTCAGGACTTAGAACTAATATCCATTTGATCATCATTTTGCGACTCAACTACAAGTTGTCAGTGACGGTCTTATATGAAAACTTTCTTGAGTTTAAGTCAGGTCCAGTCCAGTATGAAGACGCTTCATACTTAATGCACTTCTAGTGAGTGTAGACACACACAAAATCCAGAATAGGATTGTCACTTCAGTCACATTAATGACCTTACCGATTAATGGACTCCCACCCAGTTAATCAGGTCACGGACATTTTAAGTTCATTTATTATGTTTATTAATTCTTCCTCACATGACTCCTTTGTGATAATAATAACATAATTGCATCCTTTATGAACTAAGGAATCAAACATTCTATTTTACTCTACAGAAACTATAATAAGATTAACATAATAAGTACCATCTTTATTCAACGACTTGTCATAATCTTTTACAAATGGATAAATATCTTGTTTAAGGACACACATGTCCAACACTTTGCTGATCCCATTTTTGCTTCTAGTGATCATCTGGTGAGCATTTGAAGGTACAGTTGGAGCTTCTTCTAGTAGAGAGTCAATAACTGAAGTGCTTTCAGAGGGAGCAGGAGATGAAGCTTGAACAATGGGGACAATAGCATTGGTAAAGGAAGAGTGCTGATCATAACTGAAGGAAGGGGTATTTTCGGAAATGTTCAAACTTTGTGTATCGGGAGAAATTTGTGAGTTCTCTGATTCAGTAGAAAAACTGATAGGCTCAGGTGAGGTAGGCATATGTTGAGAAGTATGGAATGTGTCTGTGGGGACTATAGGAGGATTTGCTGAGGGAAAGCTCAGTATCGGGTTTGTTGTGGTATTTGGAGACTGAGAGGAGTAAGGGAAACTGTCTTCACTGAAAATTACATTGCGACTTATAAACAGCCTTCCTTCCTTGCTTAAGCACTTGTACCCTTTGTGGTTGATAGAGTAGCCCAGAAACGTGCATTGCTTGCTTCTGTACTCCAATTCGTGCTTGTTGTAGGGCCTCAAATTCGGGTAACACGCACATCCAAAAGTGCGAAGAGATAAGTATTCTGGAACTTTGTTAAAGAGAACTTCAAGAGGAGATTTCCCATAAAGAACATCAGTTGGAAGCCGGTTTGATACATAGACAGAGGTCCGGAAAGCTTCATCCCAGAATTTGAGAGGCAGGGATGCCTTGTGAAGCAAGGTAAGTCCGTGCTCGATGATTGTCCTGTGTTTGCGCTCAGCAACACCATTCTGTTGTTGTGTGTGAGGGCAGGAAACTTTGTGTAGAATTCCATGCTTGGAAAGGAAGCCTTGAAGAGCTTGAAACTCACCTCCCCAATCCGATTGTAAGGACACAATAGAGGTTTGAAACTGCTTTTCAACTTGAGTTTTAAATTGTTCAAAGACTTGATGAACATCACTTTTAAGTTTGAGCAAAAAGATCCACGTATAACGAGAGAAGGCATCAATAAAAGAGACATAGTATTTGTAGCCATTGTGAGATAAGATGGGAGAAGCTCCCCATAAATCGGAATGAATAAGTTCTAAGGGCTTTTTATACACAGAATTGGACACGGGAAATGGCAGTCTGTGTAATTTTCCATGATAGCATGATTCACAAAAGTGAGACACATTTTTATTCACCATGGAAGGATTACATTGAGAAAGAACTTTACGGACTACTTTAACAGATGGATGTGCTAACCTATTGTGCCACAAATCAAAAGTATTATAAGAAGAGACAGAGTTTACATTGATAGGAAAGAAATCGGTAAGGCTATCGTGTGGACTAGAAAACTTGAAGTTGGAGAGTAAGTTGAAACTGGAAGAGTCAAAGCAGTAGAGCCCATCCTTGAGCACTCCCTCTATGACAATTTCACGTGTTTGACTGTTTCTGACAAGACAAAAGTCAGCGTGAAATTCGAAGAAGACACCATTATCTTTGCAGAACTGTGCAACAGATAACAGGTTCTTTTTTTATAGAGGGAACAAGTAATAATTTGTGCAAATGAAAGGTTTTACGAGTACGTGAAGAGTGTAACTGAGAATAGCCAATTTTAAGGATTGACAAACCTGCATCGTTGCCGACATGGACTTGGCTTGGTCCCGCAAAGTCTTGGCCACTTTGCATATTGCGAGGGTCAGGTGTCACATGGTGTGTAGCTCCCGAGTCCGGATACCAATCAAGATCTTCAGTGATCTCTGGAGAAGAGAAATCCATGTGAGCTTGTGGAGCAGTCCCTCTGCTACGTCCAAGGAGATTGGCTGGGATTTGAAAAGTTTGATCAAATCGATAGTAGCATTCAGCCACAATATGACCTATCTTTCCACAAAGCTGACACTGTGGCTTTGAATCCAGATTCCAGGCCTGTCTGCCATAGCTTCTTCCTCCACGAGCATAACCTCTCTGATTTGGACGGCCACGCCAGGTGTTTCCTCCACGAATTAACTGCGAAGATCCTCTGAAAGAATTAGGAGAAGCACTGCTTGTGACTTGCGTGCTTGTATTTGCCACATAGTTGGCTGAAATGCCTAGATCCACAGCTCTTGTAGCTCTGTCACGCCTAGCATCTCGAGACAGGAGTAAAGATTCAATTGTCTCCACCGTGTACTGATTCGTACTAAATTCAAACGAAGTTATGAAAGATTCAAACTCCGGAGGCAATCCATTGAGGATCGCGTCGATATGGTCTTCAGTGGAAAGAAGGATTCCTACTGAGTTCAGAGAATCAACGATCCCTTTCACCTTTGCGAGATACTCGAGCAAAGATGATCCATCTTTTCTGACGTTTTGAAGCTCGATCTTCAGCTGCCTGGTCCTTGATCTTGTCTGAGACATGAAGAACTGGCCAATTCTATTCCACAGAGCAAAGCTCAAGTCACATCCAACCATCTTAGGAAGAAGAGGATCAGAGATCGAAGTCAAGATCCAACAAGTTAGAAGGTGATCCTGTTTCTTGTAGTGAATGTAAGCTTCGTTCATCGGGCCAGAAACATTGAAGGCATGAGATCTTTGTTGAAGATGTATTCCTCGAGGCCATGGCCACACACAGCAGAAAGAACTTGTTGTTTCCATACAAGAAAGTTAGTTTCACTTAGCTTGATCGAAAGAGAGTGGCTGAACTGGACAAGGCTTCCACTGCCATTGTTGTCGCTGGAGTTCGCCATTGATGCAAGCTTGAAGATCTCAGATTTGGGTCAGATCTGAGGCTCTGATACCATGAAATGTATCTGGACAGAAGAGAGAGAGAGAGGATAGAGAAACCAGTAACAGAAAACTGGTGTGGATATTTTCGTGTATTATTCTGTTAGAACAAGGACATATATATAGTTACAATAATTGCAGCATAAGTCCCTATTACAATACTATCGGCATAAGTACTAGGTACTCTATCAGGCTCGACACGTGTTAGCTGTTGGAAGTATGGTTCCGAAAGAAAGTGACTTCGGTTCGCCAGTTCAGGCTCAACTCCTCGCTTTACGTTAGCGGACCTACGAATCTGTTAACAGAACATCGTGAGTTTCTTAACATTTTTGTGCAAGTTTTTCTTTAACTTAATTATCTTATCTAACCACAAAATGTGACTTTAAATAGTCTATCCATCCTATGGATAAAACACATAGCTCAGAGATACGCATTTTTTTTTCTCTATGTCCTTATGATGATCTTTTGGTCCAGTTTTTGTCGAAACCCTACACATGCTAAACATAAAATGACCGATAATTTGCTAGTTTTAACTATCTGTGTCATAGAGGTATACGCCCATTACGATATCGTTGTTTATGATTATCGTGGCGTAGATTTGAAAAAAGTTAAACTCGTGTCCCACTTCGATTAAGAAAGAATCCTTGTTATTGAGGTACAATCTTCCGCATTGGGTCAATAAACGCAGCCCCCAGATTTTTTTTATACAATTAATCTGTTATTCTCTAAAATAAGAGAAGTTCCGTCTACCTATAGGCATAGGCGTGAGCAGCCAAAGGTTGGCCGCATCCACGAAACGTGAGTCCAAATGGGCGTCGGCGCGGCTTTGGACAACACTGTTCTACTACGTAGAAGATTATAGTAACTTATATTATGAAAACACTTCTTCTTAATGTCTTTACATATACTTATTACAGACTCAGAAGTTTATTCAATGAACTTATAAATCCCAACAAGTACATCGCAATGAAAAAGCAGATAGTTGTAAGACAATTACTAATATCACAACATCGTTACTGTCCAGTACTGGCCATTATAGTACTCTTTAAGAGAGTAAGATTTATTTTGTAGACATCCATGAACAAACTCACACACACATATTTATATATATATATATATAGATATATTCAATAAGCTTATGCTTTATTATTCGACCGAAAGTCAAATACTTGTTATTTGTTGATCTTGATCACGTTTGCCACGCAATTGTCTGAAGGGCTTGGCAGTGGCAAGTATCTTAGTGGCGCAGTAGGATTAAGAAGTTCAACCCTGCAAACAAAATCCATGTAAGAGAGAGAGAAATCTTGTTACGTTTAAGTACTACGTACATTCTATTTTTAGAACATTAAAATTTACTTTATGTATTTTCAAGCTATTTATTAATTTTACAATCAAATCAATTTAAATGGCGGCATAAGTACCACCCAAAGTCTTTGAAAAGTTAACATTAAGTTTCCATTCTTTTTTGGGTGGCGAAAGTTGTCAGATACTTATTTTGTGTATTCCGTCATAGTTTCGTCCAGAACCGCGCCACACGTTTCGTTTTTTAAACTCATTGAATACAATATACTATTATTTATCACTGATAAAATCAATTTTAACTTTTTTTAATTATAAATGGTATACTTAATAGGTGTAAAAATGTGACACATGATGAGATTCGGGGTGGAAACATAACGGAAGATATAAAATAAGAGTTTGACAACTTTCGCCATCCAAAAAAAAAAGGAATTTAATGTTAACTAATTTTAAAAGACTTTGGGTACTTAAACCGCCTTTTTCCCTTTTATATATATACAAGAGAAATTGAAGTGGTTATTTGAATAGGATGAGGATTAATTATAATGTAAAGAATGACCCACTTGTAGTAAAGGAGAAAATGATGGAGGAATATGGATATTTCTAGCTTGGCCAAGTCAGAACCAGGGCATAATCTACTTCCAATTCCAAAGGGTAGAAAAGTCCCTGGCCTTGGCGTATGATTCTGCAAATCAATAAGCGTCAAAAATTAAATGATATGTATCTATTATATATATATATATATTAAAAGAGTTTAAATAGAACAATATTGTAATTCAACTCACTTCCCATCTTTCAGGATCAAATTTCTCTGGGTTTTGATAAGTTTGAGAATCCATGTGGACTCCCCTATTCCACACCAACACTTTCCATCCTTTTGGTATAGTATATCCTACGTTTTTCATTAAAAATAAAGCAACATTAAACAAAAATATACAATAATGGATGGAGTCATAGTAGCCTATATTTTCTATATATAGAATGATTTAAATTGTTTCCCCTTCTATGCATATGATGATAACTCACCGTTAACTTGAACATCAACTTTTGCTTCTCGGAAATTAGTGAAATTGAGACTAGTTCTGCGAAGCGTCTCATCAATGACCTAATTAAGCATTCAAACCATATATACATAAACAACGGCTAATTATAGCTAAAAAAAATCAAATAGTTCACATGAAAAGTTCATGGTGTGCATATAGCTTTACTTTGGAAAGATATGGCATTTGTTTAATTTCCTGCAGAGTAAGTCCTTGTTGAGTGGACGGTCTTCTCCTCATGATTTCTTCTTGTTCTTCCTGAAAAATTGATTTTTTTTTTTTTAACTTGACAAACGTGATGAAGTGTTATCGTACAATTTATGGATATTATATCGCAAAAAATAATGAAAACAGACCTTGGCTTGTGCTAAGAAGTGGGGGTTTTGTGTGAGATAAATGATGGCCCACAAAGCGCTATGAGCAGAGCTTTCATGACCAGCGAACAAGAATACTAATAATAAATCTATGATATCTTCATCTTCTAGTTGCTTTCCTTCTTCATCTTGTACTCCCATTAACAGGTCTACCATGTCTTTCTTATTCTCATCGCCGTTACACCTTATCCTCTCCCTCTTTTCGTCCAACACATTCTGAAGAATCTTCACCAGCTTCTTTCTTGACTGCCCATACAGTCATAAATTGCATTATATTATGTCTGACTGTCTGTGTGTGTATATATATACATATATAAATTTTCTTATGTGAAAAACATAATACAATAAGTTACCTGAAGGGCTTTGTGGAAAGCAAAGCCAGGAAAGTTGATGACCTGGGACTTTAAGCCAGCCATCAAGTCTCCGCAGAGCTCCCTGACTTCCTGAATACCAGCATCGGAGCCGGGTCCCATGAAAACAGTGGTGATGACCTTGAAAGCGGCCTTGCGGAACTCGGTGAGGAGCTCGACGGGGCTGCTGGAGATTGACCAGTGTTGCAAATGGTCGACGACAATGCGCTCGATGCAAGGGATGTAGAGGGCGAGGGCTTCGTGGCCGGTGATGGGTGAGGTGGTGATGCGACGCAGGCGCTTGTGCTCGGCGTCGGAGATGTTGTGAAACGTCCGGCGGCCCATGAGGAGGATGGTGGCCTTTGGGTAGCCCGGCTTGAAGTTCTCCTCGTCGCTCATCACTTTCCGGCATGTCTCCGGGGCGCAAACTATGATGCTAGGGTTTCCGAAAAGATAGGTCCGGTAAATACCAGTCTGTCCGTATCTATCATTATTACACAAAAAAAGAAAAACAGAAGTTCATTATGGATGGCAAGGCCGCTAGTAATATTCGGAATTGTGAATCATACATGTAATCATCGGATTTGAACTTAAAAAAGCGAGAAGTAACAGACCTGGAAACAAGATCGGAAATGAATGAATCGGGATTGGCGGATTTGAAAGCTCGGAGGAACGTGAAGAGATTGCCGATAATGGGCCAGCCCATGTCTCCAGGTGGAAGAGGCCGGTTTTTGGCGTTCTTTCGCAAGCGAGCAACGTAATGCCATTCATTGAATCTCCTAAGAAATCCAAACACAAACACAAAACCACACAATAGAGCGGAGAGAATCATTGGCCACATCGAATCCAGCTCCATGATCGTCTTATAGTTGTTTAAGAGTTACTTCTTGATCTTTTAGTTCTAGTGTATGATTGATACTGGGTTTTGGTGCTGAGTGGGTATTTATAGGCCTCTTTGAGTGAGTGGTGGTTAATCACTCGCATTCATTTGCCCCGGGAGCGAGAAGTCATAATAGCTATTAGCTGCTATTGCTTCTTTTTTTCTTTTTCTTTTTTTAAGTATCGTAACTAATTGTTAATTAAATGAGACTATTATCATGAACCAATCTCGGAATCGAAGATAGTTTAAAGTTAAAACTTACCTAGCTATAATATTGTGGAGCGAAATTTAAATTAAGACTCCTTGATGTCCTAATATGGTAAAGTACCCAAATTAACTAATCACAATGTGTATATATACTGCTTCTTCTTAACCAGATTTACACAAAATCACTTTGTGATCCCTAATCCTAAGGTTTATAAGTTTATTCTTCATATCAATTATGCATAGCTGTCATCTCTCTATATTCGACGAATGAGAAATAAATTTTCAATAATGCATATGTTAGGACTGATTTTTCCCCAATAAATTTTGGCCCAAAAACGTCCTTCCGGAAGCTCATATCTTAAAACCCAGAAGCCCAAAAAATGCGAAAACAACTTTAACTATCACGGTAAAGGTTAAATAATAAAACGCACCGTTCGCACACCATAACAAGATCTCGAATTGAGTTGCGCACCGTACGACGCGCAAGCACGAACCATACGTGCGCATATCATACAGCGGGCACGAACCGTATGGTGTGCAGTGGCTAAAACATCAATATTTTATTGCAACGAGGTCCTCGACCGCTCCTAAAAATAAGAGCTTCATTTCAACAAAATGGTAACTCAGAAAATCGGTTTCTAACGCTCGTTATAGCTATAAAATCATTGTATTCTTTTTCTTATAAATATTCGACTAGCATCGGAGCGAAGGAGGTAACTAGAGCGGAATCGCCGGAGGAATCGCCGACTTCCCAGAGGAAGGTCTGAGCGCCATCCGACTTCCATCTCTGCCATCGACCCCCGGCTTGCCCAAGCAAGCTCAGGTACGCACCCCCAATCGCCCACGTTGAACTCTGTGATGACCTGATCCCAGTTGACTACAAGGGTATGTAGGCAGCCTCGGGGTATGTGACGACGTGCGGCATCATATTTCATCACATGCCGGCTTTCCCCGGCATGAAAAACTCAAGCGTCGACCTGCCTACGAAGGTTCCGGCTCTCAGCGGTAGCCTACCTATATCCCGAATCATGTCCGACCGCTAAGGCGGAGGTACATGGACTTTGTGGTAACAGGTCGGAGGACCCGGTTCGGGTCTGACGGTTAGCGGATGGTCCGATCCGCTCCGCAAGAATATTGAACCAAGCCTCTAGCCCAGAAAAGTCAACAAACAGTGATGGGCCCGACCCATTATCACAACATGGGCCGCTACGGTGTTTGATCCATTTTTGGCATCAACACGTATCAACTCCCAATTTTATTTTTTTTACCAATCACAACATTGTAATTAATTCTAACATGTAGACGGTAGTCCGGGCCGGCCTTGAACTAATTGGGGCTGTGAACAGTGATTTTGGGGCTTATCAAAATTCCAAAAAATTAAATAAAAGTTTAAAA
Source organism: Parietaria judaica (assembly GCA_954871525.1). Lineage (NCBI taxonomy): Eukaryota > Viridiplantae > Streptophyta > Magnoliopsida > Rosales > Urticaceae > Parietaria > Parietaria judaica. Next base: position 20,500 of record CATOZS010000075.1, read on the forward strand.
ATTTAGAATATATACTTATATATCTTGTTTTGGGCCCTAATCAATACTTTTTTTTTCCTCATTAACTATAGGCCTGTGCCTATGTCTATGACATCTCTTGAAGACCGGCACTTTTTCTCATTATTATGCCTATGTATAACAAAACAATGATTTTCAGTTATGAATTATGAACTTATAAATAGTCAATGGAGATATTAGCGGCATATATTCTCAGCTTATGACTATCTTGATGTACTTATATCCAAAAAAAATTATTAGATACACCCAACATAAATTCTTATTTTCCTATCATATATACCATCCAGACGTTAAATAAACCAATAAACATCTTCAGACAATATCTAATACTAAATCTGACACCGAGTTAATTTATTCATCGTTACCCTCTTCATCGACTTATCCGAAGACGCTAACTCGATTAATTAAAGCCTCCAATAATATATCTAATAATTACGAAACAAGAACTTGAGGGTATGTTCTAAAAAAAATAAGATATAAGTGCACCAAGTATGATAACTTTGAAGCATATGTCACTAATATTTCTAATAAATATATCATAGGATTATTTGCGGCAAAATATCAATTTTGTACATTTTGTAGCACTTATATACCTAAGATTTGGGCTGAAATATTTATCCGTCATCTGCTGATCGCAACCGTATCCTATTCGCTACGCTACAAAATATCAGTTTTTTTTAATCCATTTTTAATCAATCGCTTAATATGGTTATGCAGAATATAATATATATCTAAATAAATTTTTTGTACTTTTATTTATTTATATATTAAAGTCAAGTGCCCTCCAGCCCTATAACCAACCCTGCTCGGGGTACATGCGAAAGTCAACAAATCCATTCAAGAGAATTGCCGAACTTGAAGAGAAAATTTAAAGATTTGATTTGGGCTTCTCATTTGTTCACAGAAGTTAGCAATTATAGCGATCTAATTACTAGGGTTTTAGTCTTATTTTTTCAATAAATAGTTATCATTGAACGCATAGTTTTTCCCTAATTCATGCACTTTGTAAAAAAAATTATTATCATTACGAAGAACTTTTCTCCAATTTTCTTCTTCTTGCCGTACTTTTCTTCCTGCAGGAAAGTGAGTTTATTTTGTGTTGTGTGGCTTCTTCTTGTCGTTTCTTCTTCTTGTCTTCTTGTCATTTTTAGCACTTAAATTCATAATTTTTAGGCGGAAAAGACCTATTTTAAATTTTTATTAGGGATATTACTCGCAAAAAAAAAAAACATAAAAGTTTATAAACGTATCTCAAAAAAGACCATCTTTTTTTCTGCGACATAAAGGGCTAATGTCTCAAAAAAAAATGTCATTTGTTAGTTTACCGCATTTTGTTATTATTTAATAGGAGTATTATATATCAAACTTTGGTAGAAGATGAAAGATCCTCATATCTTTTTTTTGCGGCATAAGTAACCATTATTGCAAAAAGTGTTAGTTTACCACATTTTATTCTTATTTAGTAGAGAAATTACTTATCATACTTCGGTAAAACATCCTCATATTTTTTGTGGCATTAGTAACCATTGTCTCAAAATATGCTATTTGTTTTTGAAGCATAAATACCTAAAATTTAAAGAGAAATTGTAATAGCCACATTCACATGTTTACACTGCATTTTAGCAAACTTAAAGTTTTTATTTGCAAAATAGTCAAACATTAGCTATTTTGTCAATGGTTGATATGATTATAATGGTTATTATTATTATTATTATTATTATTTATAATAGTTAATTAATTATTTTATAAATATTAACTAAATATTAGTTATTTTGTCAATTTTAAAAAATCAATTTAACTATTTAGTTTAAGCTCCCAAATTTAAATTCAATACAGAAAAGAGCAACATAGTTGTGGGACCTATTGTCGTGGACTCTTAAAAATAGGTCACGGTCGATTAACAAAATACACTTATCGACACAAAAATGAGAACTTACAAAAGGCACTTTTGTACATATGACATATCGGGGAAAAAGTAGCCTACTTTGGATTAACTGGGCAGGCCAAAGAGAATTTATAGTGGCTAATGGCTGTATTTATTAAGTTTTTGAGTAAAACGATAAAGAAAATGATAGAGAAGATAGAGAGAGAAATCAAGAATGAACATTAAAATCTTATTGAATGAATGAATCAGAATGATTCTATTGAATTGGTTACAAATGATACAAGAGAGCCTTATATATAGGCAGCACTCTGTACAATACAATAGTACAAGGTAAATGAAAGTACAAAGTACAAAAATGAAATAAACAGTGGAGATCAGCTTCGATGAAGGATGAAAGAGAAGTTGGTCGATGAAGCCTTGCTCGGAGAAATTGTTCGACGAAGGAAGTCTCTCGATGATGATAATGAGGAAGCTAGCCTCTGCGAAAGCCTGCTCGAGAGAAGTAGCTCGAGGTTTGATGAGGAGCTGCTCGAGGTTTGATGAACCTGCTCGAGGAGTGAGAGGAGATGCTCGATGAAATCTCCTCGATGAGGTCAGCTCGTGAATGTTGGTCGTCAATATAAGGTCGACGAGATTGTCTCGATTTGGTAGAGCTACGAGAGAGAATCTCGAGAAGAACATAGTATCACTGAAACAGCGAGGAAGGTCGAGGGGCTTATCGACCTTGAACATTTAGACTTAGAATCTTCCTTATTCATCCGGAAACAAGTCTTTTGAACATAACATGTTGGTGAGCTATGTTGACTTGTCGATGAGCTCTGTTGACTTCCTAAATGTTACTCACTCTATATTCTTGATAATAGTTACTAAAGTTAATTGATGGTGGTTAGAGCTGAATTTCACGGCGTCGCGACCCGTCGCGGTGAAATCGCCGGAGATCGCCAAAGTGCACGTCGCGATGCATCGCGATGGAGTTGAGAGAGAGAGAGAGAGAGAGACTGTGAGACGGAGAGAGAGGGAGAGGCATCACGTCGCCACGATGCCCCACGTTCGCGATTGATCGCGATTACATCCTCCGAATCGCGATGCGTCGCGATTCCCCGAAAACGTCGTGATGCGTCGCGAACGGCGTTCATTCGTCGTCAACTACAGCTCTAATGGTGATTGACCCATATTTCCATCCAAAATCTGTAACACCCTTAGTCAAATCAAAGTACTGACGTGGCTTCCCTTGACTAGCATATGACATGTCACGTCACTATTTTATCAATAATTTTTTTAATATTTTATTTTGAAAATTATATTTATTCTTTAGTTAATATTTATTGAATATTAACTAACAATAGTATTAAAATATTTATTATATGTGTGTATATCACTTAGAGGTGAACAAACGGGTATTCGGTGCTATTTTTAACAAATAATAGACCGAATACCGCATTTCGGTATTCGGTGTTCGGTTGCGGTATTATCAGTTTTTTGCCCACATTTACCGCTTTTAAATTAATATACACATCTCCATAAACCGACTACTAACATTGCACATAATCATGCTACTAAATGTTAATATTATAAATTATTACACATAAACGGATAACTAAATATTAATATTACACAATATTACACCGAGAGATTATATAAGAAAAATATTTTTGATGTGTTGATAAGTATGGTAAATAGAATATAATAAATATAATATTAGATCTAGTTAAAGCGGTAAAACCGGGTAAGCGGTTGTGGTTTTCACATTAAAACAGAAAATCCCGTGTTAACCTAATTTTGTATTCGGTTTTTCTCAGTATATTTGGTTTTAACCGCTTTAATAGCGGTTGCGGTTTAATCGGTATCGATTTGATCGGTTTTCGGTTAAAAATTCGGTTTTGTTCACCCCTAATACCGCTGTATGAGAGACAGAGCAAAAGGAAGGGGTGGGACCCCCTTACTTAAAATTAAAAATATTGTTTACAGATTTTGGATGATGATATAGGTATTAGTAAACTTTAATAACTATTGCCATTATAAATTCAGTTTGGCATCATATGATATCTGCCCAGTTGATTTAAAATTAGCTATTTTTTCACGATTGTCTTATTTATAAAATATTATTTTTTTATAGGTTCTCACTTTTGCGCCATTAAGGGTATTCCGTTAATTGGGACGTGACGTTTTATGCCACGAAAATAAGTAAAATAAGAAAAGAGAATATAAGTAAAATATCGTGTGGCTACTTTCACTGTAAACAGCCCTTATTATCGAGATATTTGAGGTAAAACCGTAAAAGTACCAAAATATTGTAAAATTATAAAACTTTTTGAGTATTTTATCCCTATTAAATGAGAACGAAATGCGATTAGCTAACAAGTAACAGTTAATGCCAAAACTGTTTTATTAACTTTGGATTTCTATATACACGCCGGGTGCTAGGAAAAAAAAAACAAAGATTGGATTTTTTTTTTCTTGTCAGATTTTTATTAACTTTGAATCTTTAATGCGTCAGAAAAAAAAAATTAACATTGTGTATAATTACTTATTTATTAACAAATTATATTCCCTATTCTAAACACGGTATGGAAACTAGAAAAAAGATTTTCCAAAGTTTAATATTCTGGTTTTGAGACTAGAATCGGAAATTCCGTTGCTCTAGTTTCCCATATGTTATATATATTTTTTAGTTTTTTTTCATTAAAAACGTTTTAATGTTACCGAAAAAATTATTAATGTTTAGTTCTTACTCTGAATATTAAAAATCTTTAACAAAATGCCCAAACCGAACACCTAAAAATAATTGAGACGGTAATTAAAAATACAGGGCTGAGAGAGCGATGTGATGTGTCAATACATGTAACGTCACACAAAGTCATTTGACGGAATATTTTCTAAAGGAATCAACAATTTATTTATTGTTAATGTTTGTTTCATTGTCGCTAATTTTTAAATATAGATATTAAAATGCAAAAACTCAAATTTATATATAGATTTTTGTACAGATATGCCTTTAATAATGAATGAAATTATGTAATGAGTCAAAATTCGCAAGTCACCAACTTCAACAGATTGAGTCTTAAACTGAGTGATATTGTCGATCACATGCACCATTTTTTTTTTCTTTCAAAGTTGTCCGTTGGCTTAATATTAAAGACTTCTATATATTGTAATGTATATTTGTGATTGATTGCCCAATAAATATAAGTGCAATTGAAGGTGATCTCCGAACGACTGAATATTTTAGGGTTAATTTGTTAAAACATCTTTCATTTATCTCCATGACACTGTGGCATGATTTCTTCTCCCACCCCCTCGTCAATAAATCTATTTCGTTCACAAGCAACCAACCATTTTTAAATACTTTGATATATATCCACGCAGTTGGTCAAATACGATCATATATCGTTAAATAATTCAATTGGAGAAATAATTGATGAGTTCGAGTCTTGCAAGTGCCAGGTATTCCAGATAGAGTTAGGGTAATGCTATCAGTAACTAGGGCAGAATTACCTGCAGGGTTTAAGTTAAGGGGGGTAATTTGGAAGTTTTAGAGATAAAAGAGACTTTTGGTTAAAATAATTAGAAGAGGATAAGTATGAAATTTGTAATAAAATTACAAGAGGTAGCTTGATGAAGAGTGTTAAGGGTATTTTTCGAAGCCTAGAAAAATTAAGGCTCAGCCCAAAAAACCTGCCCAAAAGGCTTAAAAGACTAAAAAAGTCCACATAGACGACCTGGGCCCACCGCAAAAAAGTCAGCGGGACTCGCCGCAAAAAGTCAAAGGGACTCGACTCAAAAAAGTCAACCTAAAAAGTCAACGGGACTCGGCCCGAATAAAGCCAGTAAAAGTTTTGTTACTTTTACCACAAAGGGGCTTTAAATTAATTAAAAGCACCGCGCACCGCGCACCGAGCACCGCGCACCGAGAACCGCGCACCGAGCACCGAGCACCACGCACCGAGCACCGCGCACTGAGAACCGCGCACCGAGCACCGCGCACCGAGCACCGCGCAAGCAATATCATAATTGCTCAGGGGCCCATCGAAGTAATTATTAATTACTAAGAGGTCCATGCACCCTTCTATAAATAGAAGCTCATTTCAATCAAAACGGTAACTTCAACAACTCAGATCAACTAAAAAAAAAAACGCTCTAAAGCGATAAAACCTCCGTTTTCCATTCTCTTAAATATCCCGACTTAATTACCCGACTAATGTTGAGCGTCGGAGGTGGATACGGAGGCACCCCCTCCGTATCCCCTTAAAAGTTCACGCTTATTTCATTATTTCAGCAAGATATACAAAGACGGAGTTCTGGAAGATATTTCCGGCTTATCAAGAAATACGAATCAAGCTTCAAGACCCCCTTTGACCGTCAAGAGGTCATTGGGCCCGGCCCAAAATCAAGACTTGGGCCGCTTTAAGTGTTGATCCATTTTTCGGCATTAACAAAGAGTACAACACCCTTATGCGTTGAACTTTTTTTTAATAGGGTGACGCTATCGGCCAATGCTACAATGCAATCTCGCATTACTAGATATATTCGGCGTAAGAACATGTGACACTATTGACCAAGTTTACATATGTAAAAGGGGCAAGCATTTTGCTTCGCATGAGGTTTAAACCCTTGACCTCATTGAGAGGTGAGTAGTGGTGTAAACCCAAGCTGATTGTAGCATCCGAAATAGAGCTCAATTGGAACAACTTTAAACCTTTTAACCAAGGATTCGAATATCGAGATAATTGTTCGATTATCGGGCGATTAATCGCTGAAATGAGGTTCTCGGTAACTTATCTCCCATTATCGTTGTCGTTTTATACTTTTCGCGAAAAATCATTTCGAAAACTTAGGTACTTTTCGTTCAAAGTTATCAAGAGTAATTTAACAATAATCGAAGGGCTTTTCGCGCAAATATGGATAAGTTATAACCCTAATATTTCTTCCCCCTTTTCACGACATCATATTCCATTTTCCACCTCCACACCACAATTTTCGCCTCCTCCTTCACCATCCTTATGCCTTTCCGAGATTTTCTCCTGGAGAAATGGTTTCTTCTCGCCAGTTCATGAGGAATTCGTTGCCCTAAGTTTATCACGGCAAAAGTTCCCACACTTTTGTAATCTTGGAATATAAAGGTATTTTTAGGGTATTTTTAAATAAATTTTGAGTGTTTTATAGATTAAGTGTTGTCTATTCATGAAATATGTAAAATTTTCACAATTTTATTCTATATTTTTAGTACTTACTTAGTAATGTATTAGGTTGAAATGAAAGTTCAAGATCATGTTTCATATAACTTTGATTGTACATTTTTTAATTTTGAATCAAATATTGTTGTCGAAATATATTTTTCTTAGGTTTATGATGACTTAGTAATGTATTAAGATGAATAATGGTGGATCTGTGCGTTTTTTTTTTGTTTTTTGTTTTTTTGCAAATTTGGGGTGATTTTAGGCTTTGTCCGAATTTTAGATAATAGTGGCAAAGGTACTTATTTTTTGGAAATTATGGAACTTGATCTTTATTTTGAACATTTTTTTATGTAATTTCATTTACTAACATCCTATTTAATTAGAAAACCGAGTGTTGGACATAATTGTTTTTGTAATTTGATGTTTTCTCGAATTTTCAGTTTCTTATGGCAAATGTACATATGTTTCAGAAATCGGTGAATTTGAGTTAGTTAATCGATTTTGTTCTTGTGATGTCGTTTTATAAAAATGTATATGATTTATAATCTGTGAGGCTGGCATATTTTTTTTTTTTTTTTGCATTTTTCTCTAATTGTAAATTTATTGCGGCAAAAGTACATATGTACCAAAAATCAGTTAATTTGAGCTACTTAATCAACTTTTTTGGTGTAGTTTCATTTTATAAGAATATTGTAATTTACAAACTGTGAGGTTGACATATATTTTTTATTTTTTATTTTGATGTTTATCTGAATTGTAAACTTATTGCTACAAAAGTATATAAGTATCGTAAATAAGTTAATTTGAGCTAGATAATCAAATTTTTTAGTGTAGTTTCATTTTATAACATTGTATATAATTTATAAATTGTGACTTTGAAATATTTTTTTTTTGTAATTTGATTTTATTTAATTATTGCGGCAAAAGTACATATTCTTAGAAAATTGGTTAAATTGAGGTAGTTCTTAAATTTTTATCTTATAATATCAGTTGGGCAGATTTTATATAACTTAAAATTGATGAGTTTCAAATATTTTAATACATGATTTGTGACTTATGTTATATTATGTATGAGACTTATGTTTATATTTTGGTGACACTAGTATTTTATGTTATGTTTTTTAGTTTAAAATATGCATGAGAATATTTTATAGGTTTTGCATCGATAAATCCATCGATAACCGATTAATCCATCGATAAGTTCGATAAGTTTCGATAACGGCAAACGATTTTATAGGTTTTCCATCGATAAATCCGTCGGTAAACAGTTATTCCGTCGATAACGACAAACAATTTTTGGGCAAAAACGGCATTCAAATCCTTGCTTTTAACTACTGTATTATTAAAGAACGAGGAAAATAAATATTATACCGTTTAATATGATGATGAATTACACATTGTATATATCGTATGTTCTAATCAATTGTCAAAACTATAACGTTAATTCCGTTACTTTTTTATAGTATTTGTTAAAGCATGAATCTCGATTATTGTTTAGTTGTTATTCATTATTTCTAATTGGCTTATTTATGGAAAGTATTGACATGCTTGATGTCATAACAGATGAAATTTATTTTAGGAAAGTCCCAAGTCGCACATGTTTAGGTTCGTGCGCATCATCAATAAAAGAGTGATGGAGTCGGCCTCTCTCTACAATGAGTGAAGAATATTGTGCTTAAGTTAATGAAGAATTAATATTGCCCATTATTGATGATCAGATGAGAGAATCAAGGATCTTATTTACATCATCAAGATGGAATTTTTTTCATGCTCAGCTCCTTTATGTCCTCGTTGTTAAGGTCCCATTTTGATAGCATTTACAGAGATATCATGATAAATATTCAGGAGAAATCATTAGAAATTCACGAGTGAAGTGGAGAAGGACGAGACTTCGTAGCTGATTGTTGCAAGGGGATCTTGCCTTCATCAAGAGTTCACGTGCTGGATGTCAAAGTTGTTGGTGTGACAACAAGGGGGAGTTTCCTTTGTATGCTTTGAGTGCATATGTTTAGTGTTTGTAATAATCTCTTGTAACTCTTGGTTGATTAATCTAGGTTAGTGGCTCGCAGAAGTAGTGAAAAGAAGTTCAAACAGCGTTACTAAAAAAGTATTGGTGTTCCTATACTTTTCTGCACGCACTTTACTTTCACATTGTTTATACTTATCACGGCATGATCTAAGTACAACGCAAAAATACGTCATTACAGTATTTCAATTATACATTAGTTAAATTAATTAAATTAAATAGGGATAATCGTGGCTAAAGTCTCCGAAGGTCAATTGGAAAGGCATGACTTCATTGTCCATTGATTTTAAACGATGGTTGGGGGCAAGGTGCAAAATTTCGCGAAAATCGGTCGACATTTCGACCGATTTTCGTTTTTCGGAGGTATGCGAAACGAAAACCCTGTCGTTTCGCTGGATTTTTACCATTTTTCGCATTTTTTGCATGGGCAAGTGGATGGAATTTCGTTTTTCGCTTTTGTGTGTTAAATCTGCGAAAAATGGATGGAATTTCGCTAAAAATTAAACTTTTGGTAGATTTTGGCAAAAATACCAATTAAATTTTCGGCAAAAATACCAATTAAATTTCCGGTGTAGAATTAACATGCATATTCACTTAATATTACACATTTAACATACACATTCACTTCACATAATAATTTGACTTAATATTATACACTTCAACTAATAAAGTGACTTAACATTATACATTTCACCTACATATTTAAGTTACAAATGTATTTTTTTGTATACAATTATGTCTTGTATTTATTAAATATGTAGTTTTGAACCTATATAAATATCTTGCTTAAATACTCAAATATTTTTTACAAAATATCCATCGAAAACCCAATCGGCATGCGGTATGCCCATGCGGTATATGCGGCATGCGGCATGCCCTTTTTTTTACCATTTGCCCATCGACATACCCATCGGCAAGCGATATATCCGTAAAACGGAAAATGCGAAACGATATCGGCAAGCGGCATTTTAAACCTTGGTCGGGGGTATTTGACTGCCATCGTGCATATATATATATATATATATATTTGTGTGTGTGTATGTTTATTGATGAACACGCAATATATTTTACTCTCTTAAAGAGTACTTGAAAGTTGAAACTATATATGTATATACACACGATGTTGTGATTTAGTAGTTGTCTTACAACTATTTGCTTTTTCATTGCGATTTAATTGTTGGGATTAAGTTCATTGAATAAACTTGTGAGTCTGTAACAAGTATATTTGAAGACATTAGATCTTAGAAGTTATGTTTTCGTAGTAGTATAAGTTAATTAGTATAATCTTCATGTAGTAGAACTAGTGCTGTCGGAGTGACAAAACGTTAACAAAATGTTAAAATTCACATTGTTTTTGACCAATTTTACAGAAACGGGAAATATCTTGGTTCAAAGTAAGATTGTGTATTTAATCTTTCAAAATAAATAAGTTTGGGAATGTACCCTCTTTAATTTGAGAAGATCGATATTTGATCATTCAAATTATTTTTTGGAACGTTCCTCTTTGAAATTGAAATATTGGATATTTTTGCCACTAATATTATTTTTATAATTATTGTTTATAAGAATAAAGAGCTGCAAGACCCTTCGTTTAAATCTCTTATATATTCAAAAACATATCACACGATATATGCAAGGTAATACTTTATTTCGACTCTAGTTTGACTCTTTCTCTTTTAAAAAAAAAAGACATGATATTAGGACTTATTGTCTCACTCAAAACCCTGCAATTCAACAACATATCGAAATGTTGATTGTGAAGTAAGCTAAAATTAATTGCAGTTTATTGTTAATTAAAACTAACTAGAAGTATTTAATTTGAATAGAAAACAATTAAGATAAACTGACAACCAGCTATAAACTATCAAAATAAATAAGATTTTAATTGTTGAAAGTTGTGTTGACGTCTCTGTCATCTGTATGGTAATACTTTTTTATTTAAGGGAATCATCTGTCTATATGATAAATGAATTGGCATTTCATGTTTAAGCCTTTAAATACAAACAAAGAAATCAATCTAAAAATTAAACCGACAAAAACTATCCATTTTATTTTCTATCTATTTTTTATGTGCATATGTGTACCACATGATCACATTTAAAACCATGTTTTATATACTAAAAGTTAAGATAACATAAGACGAAATCAGCAAGGCATTTTTTATTTATTTTATTTTTATCCCTATTCGAACTTGATTTTCTTTCTTAAAAAAATAGATACGATAAGACAGGTAATATTTTAATAGAATATAACGATCTGAGTTTGATTTTTTCATAATAAAAGAATATTTGCATTAATCAACAATACCACCTTCAATGATCATGTACATACATGATATATCATCACGAGATTCACGACATTTATACTATTCGTTTCTCCTTATATCTTTAAATACAAGAATAATAGAGTTTGGTTTGTCGAGCCTATTTGAGTAGATATCCATTTATAATAATCACCATGCATATCATGTTTCTCTTAGTCAAATTTCTTTGATTGGATTGGAAAACCATTAAGTTTGATTATTAAATATCACTAAATTATAGAAGTATTTTGATTTTCAAATTTCTCAATGTCCCTGTTTCGTGGTTATTTATGATGGAGTTGTATTTATTAGAGCAAGGTTAGTTTTCGACGAAAAGGTGGCATAAGTTCTTGCATGGAGAGATCGTGACAGTCTTTAACCGAAAGTAGTTTTCTCTAGCGCCAATCTCAAGGGGTTTTCATTACCGGTCCGTTGAATTACGTTTATTTCCAGTAGAGATATCTAGTTCTCCATACGATTGCATGTTGACTAAAAAATCATGAATTTAGCCATTCCTTGACCTACTCTTCGAAAAACAGGGACACCAAAACGCACCCTGATCCTTGTCGCGATTTGGAAACTTCTTAGTTTTTCTTAGAAATAATCGGACTAGGTTAAAACTCGAGAAAAAGATAGTTCAAAGATCATTCGATTTGTAAAACTAAAATATATAATAAATTGTGCATGAATAAATATTCTATTTATTCATACAACTAAAGTAAAACTATATATAATTATATATTACCAAAAGACTAGCGCGGTGAGCAACAAATTGTCAACAGATAAGAGATTGGGGAGCCGCAAATCACCGTCGAGAAGCGCAGATGCCGTCTAAGTTGAATCGAAGGGAGAGTGTGATCAGAGAGACATAAAAGAGACTGAAGAGAAACTTAAACTATAGTAAAATTCTAATAATATTAAAAAAAATATATATACATATATTTATTTGAAATTGATAACGGGGCTAGATATAGGGAATTTTAAGCTTTGTCTCAGTCTGAACCGAGAAACGGGACGTCCCAATATAATATAATAATTTCTGATTTTTTTGGTATGTAGGATTGGGACGTAACCAAGAATCGTGAACTAAATTCCAAGCCCTGGTTAACCGGATTTAAAAAGTTCTTTCTTTTTTCATAATACAGTCACTCCCTTCAAAGACATGAAAAATAGCTTTCCAAAAGTTAACAAACTGACATTTGATTACTTGATGTAATTTTTAAGTAGCTATCAAGTCATTGTTATGATCATCTTAAACTTTGAGCAAGAGAGTTTGGAGGTATGAGACTGGGCAAATGATATGTGATGATGGGACGTTCCCAACATTGTAGACGTATGAGACTGCACGGTTTTTGGAGATCATACAGCTACATCTATTGGACTGTGAGGTCGATGAGGCTTAAAAGAATTGGTCGGTACTACGTATGTCAACAAGATGCATCTTCTTTTCGGTAACTCGTTCATAGGAGCTCCAAATTTAAGCATGCTTGTCTTCGAGTAATCTTGGGATGGGTGACCGCCTGGAGTAATCATCAATACGATAAAGCGGCCGGCGCGATACACAAATATATCTCTTTTTTTGAGTTCCTTTTCAACATTTTGTCTATTTGTTTAATTTTCTTGTATAAAAAATATGGAAAATAAATAAGTTAGTCATCACTTTCACTTACGCTATTATTAGTTTTATAGATAATAGATACCAGCATAAATAGGATCTTCAAATAGTATATAAATTAAGACTTATTTTTTTTATATAAAAAAAACATAAAAACAAAAAAACAAAAAACAAGAGACCAAAAGATTATTGCGCTTTCCTTTTTTATTTTTAAGAAATAATTGCGATAAAAGTACGTAATGTTTTACAAAATAGCATGACATTCATGATATTATGATTAAATACACAACTATACAAAGTCATGAAATTTACATTTTTGATTAATTTTTGATTTATTTATTATCACAAGTGTACAACTCAAATTAACATGCATTGTTTTACATTTGAAATTAGACAACTAATCAATATATAAATTTTGCGATTTTGAGTATTTATGTGGGCAAATGTAGTATTTTCGTTCCAATCATCACTTATTTATTAATAGCAAGGTATTAAATTTCTCAAATATTCATCGGCATGCTCATCGAAAATCTTTTTTCGAGGATATGCGAAACGATATATCCATCGGCATATCCATCGATTTACCTATGAGATACCAATCGACAAGCTATATATCCATAAAATGAAATGTGCGAAACGACATCGACAAGCGGTATTTAAAACCTTGATTAATAGTATAATTTTTGTTTAAACGTTGTAGTCTAAAAAGATATGTTACGTCCTTTAAATGCGATTACTAATATTTTTCTTTAATAAATTAAATGCGTCAAAGGGTGTGACTGACTATCTATGAAGTAAATTATTTGACTCTCTCTCCCTCATCTCGTGGATTGCTTTTTACTTGTACCTATTATGATAAACATTTTTTTTTCATAATTAGTTAGTGCAAAATATATGGTAAAAGAGATGACTATTTACATATATATAGAGAGATAGCGGTTGCAGACTACATTATAGTTAAGGTCGGATTTGGTCAAATCCATCCTCAACTCTACATTTGTCGTTTTATCATTAAAAAGATAGGAATAGAGGCAAGATACAAGAGGACTTTCAGCCCATGATAGAACAACCAACAAAGGCCCAGTTCGCAAAAAAAGCCCAAAGAGAAAAGCCTCTATAAACCCTAAGCCTATAAATACAAAAGAAAACCTCACTGAGAGGGGGTCGGCCAAGAGAAGATAGCAAAGAGAAAAGAAAGAAGAGAGAATGGAGAAAAAAATCCACCAAACCCATTGAACTACGTGATGACCTGATCCCGGTTCGACGGGTACGTAGGTAGCCTCGCCGAAGGCGACGGGGTGCGGTATCAAATCATATTTTATATTATTATTCCTTCGAGTGTCCAAGATATCACACGGGAAAGACCGAGTCCTTTAGGTAGAAATAAATCGGGGATAATCGTTATTCATATTTTGTTGTGTTTGTTTGATTATCCTCGTGACTGGTAAGGCGGTGAAAATCGCTCTCTACAGTTTGGCGTCCACCATGGGGCTTAGTTTTTCTCTAACTCACAGACAGGAACTCGAAGAGATGACGACCAACGACGACAACGACAACACCGAGCACTGATCTCGTCTATACCTTTGATAAATGAAACTGTATTCTTTCTTAGTTTTCCTGCAGGCCTTGCCGTGAGGTTCGATTCGATAGGTCATTCGCCCCTATCGAACGCTCGAGGAGAAAGTTACAGACACTGGAAGATTCATCACCGAGGAAAAGCTCGAACGAGCGGGGAGACCCAACGAGCAGCGTGGGAGGCCAGCTGCTTCCCCGCAGGAGGAGAGCTGCTTGCCCGTGAGAGGAGAGTAGCTTGCGACAGGCTACGAGCCGACGACCAACAAGGCCGATGACGTGCTTGCTACGTGCAACGACACCTGCTTCCCCATGGCAGGAGAGCAGCTTGCGACAGGCTACGAGCCGACGGCAAACGAGGCCGGTGACGTGCACCTGCTTCCCCATGGCAGGAGAGCAACTTGCGACAGGCTAGGAGCCGATGACGTGCTCGCTACAGTTGCTTTCCCACGGCAGGAGAGCAGCTTGCGACAGGCTAGGAGCCGACGACAAAAGAGGCCGATGACATGCTCGCTAGGTGGAACGACATATGCTCCCCCCATTCCAGGAGAGCAGCTTCGACAAGCTAAGACCCGACGACAAGCGAGGCCGACGACGTGCTTGCTGGGTGAAAGGAAACCTGCTTCCCCACGGCAGGAGAGCAGCTTGCGAAAGGCTAGGAACCGACGACGAGCGAGGCCGATGACGTGCTCGCTAGGTGGAAGGAAGGACACCCAGGAGAGATGCTTGCCCGTGAGAGGAGAGAAGCTTGCCCGACAAGCAGGGCTTCCCGATGAGACCAGCGAGGACGACGACCTAATCCTACGTAGCACAAGAGGTACTTCTTGAGAGGAGAGAAGCCAAGCCTGCCCGATGAGAACGGTTTTCCGACAAGATGAGCGAGGAGCGAGGACGACGTCGACGGAGCAGGAGGACAGGTGCTTCCCCGTAAGAGAAGAACAGCTTGCCCGATGAGCTAAGATTCGACAACCCAGGCTTTCCGACGGGGACGATGAGCGAAGAACGGCGATGAGGTGCTCGCCGCCTACCACGAGAGCTGCTTGCGCCCACAGCGATGAGGTGCTCGCCGCCAACTGCGGGGGTTACTTGCGCCCAAAGCGATGAGGTGCTCGCTGCCTACTGCGGGGGATACTTGCGTCCACGGTGAGGTGCTCTCTGGCTACTATGAGAGCTGCTTCCGTCCAAAGGCGATGAGCTACTCGCTAGGCAAGAGGAGAGCAACTTCTACGCAAGACGAGACCTGCTTCCCGCTAGCCAGTGATGCGAGCTCCGCGCTACATGGAACTGACCACTGGTTCGATTATGACTTGTGAGATTATGACTTGCTCACATTTCAGGTACGAGGATATAGGGGCATACGCCGGAGGCTCGAGGAGACGAGGAAAACTTGACGATACGACGAAAGCATTGCAAGGCAAGAAAGGGCTTTACAGGACCGAGAAGCTCAGAGACGACCAATGAAACCCAAATACGAGGAGATGGTCAATGCATCGTATCAAACGACGACCAATAGCGACATACACATGAGTTTTTCGGTAACTTCTTTCTGTTCTTTTTGTTTCAAGAAATGATTTACTCGACCAGCCAACCAAGTTGATTTTTGTGAGTTTTTCGATACAAACCAAATTGAAAGGTCCTTACCAGGCAACTTCCATCAACAAGATAAGTGTTAATTTTACGGCGGAAAGTGCCAAGAGAAATAAAAATATTATGGCGAAAGTTTCGAGAGAAAGAAAAATATTATGGCGAAAGTTTCGAGAGAAAGAAAAATATTACGGCGGAAAGTGCTGAGGAAGAAAAAAAAAGCCTTTGATTATTGCCGCGATGAGCTCGGAATACCGACACGCTCATCGCCGTACTCCCGAATACGCCGCCGTGGCGGGTACGAGAATATCATCGGAATCGTCCCCGCGACTCGATGAAGAAGAAAAAAAGGGCCTCGACGAAAGTATCGATGGTACCAAGAAATGAAAAAAGGGCCTCGACAAAAGTTTCGACGGCACCAAGAAATGAAAAAAGGGCCTCGACGAAAGTTTCGACGGCACCAAGAAATGAAAAAAAAGGGTCTCGACGAAAGTTTCGGGCACCAAGAAATGAAAAAAGGGCCTCGGCGAAAGTATCGATGGTACCAAGAAATGAAAAAAAAGGCCTCTAAAATAATAATATAGCGGTAAGATTGTCGCGCAGAAAATGAAGTAAAAAATATAGTGATGAGATCAAGTTTTTGTTTTTTTTCTTTACATATGTATATATTTCATATCTACTTACTATCAAGACAAAAGAATTCTCAGCTGAAAATGCAGGACAGAGAGAAAGAATTAGGTAAAAGCGAGGAAATGATCACCGCGCTCATGACGTCGGTGTCACCATCGCAAAAGGAGTTTTCCTCGGTAATGAGTATCGTTGATGTGAGCTCGCCGACGAGACGAGCTCGAACTAAGAGAAGGACGCTTCCTCCGATGACGCATGGATCGAGTAGTCAAATACCGCATCGATAAGCGCTACAGTCCTCAACCGAGAAGCCATCCACCACATAAAAGTCAAGTTCACACTATGGAGCGTTCACACGGTTTCCTTAAAACCATCATCTCCATCGAAGTCGACAAGTTCATCGCAACAACGCTCGATAAGCTCATCGGGTATCACGAGGGCCGAGTTCATAGCGAGGATCTTCGGAGAAAAGGGTATCATTCCAAGTGGTACTTCCGTCCCATTCGGTCAAGGCATCCGTCGAAGCCTACCACGTTGAGTTCGTGAGAAGTCAAACACCGGCGAGACCATCGGCTACCCGAGGGAGTTTTCAACCCTCTCATCGCCGATATCGTAAAGTCAAAGCTCCTACCCGACGACTCCTAGCTACGTTATCGCATACTACGGGTATTATTATCGGAGAGCACCGCCGGGCGACAGCTCGGTCTATGATTCAGATCATAAGTAATAAAGTTTTTCTCTACATTTTACCAAGTGCTCACACTTGATAAAATGGGGGACTAACTGTTAAGGTCGGATTTGGTCAAATCCATCCTCAACTCTATACTTGTCGTTTTATCTTTAAAACGATAGGAATAGAGGCAAGATACAAGAGGACTTTCAGCCCACGATGGAACAACCAACAAAGGCCCAGTTCGCAAAAAAAGCCCAAAGAGAAAAGCCTCTATTAACCCTAAACCTATAAATACAAAAGAAAACCTCATAGAGAGGGGGTCGGCCAAGAGAAGATAGCAAAGAGAAAAGAAAGAAGAGAGAATGGAGAAGAAAATCCACCAAATTCATTGAACTACGTGATGACCTGATCCCGGTTCGACGGGTACGTAGGCAGCTTCGCCGAAGGCGACGGGGTGCGGCATCATATCATATTTTATATTATTATTCCTTCGAGTGTCCAAGCTATCAAACGGGAAAGGCCAAGTCCTTTAGGGATAAATAAATCGGGGATAATCGTTTTTCATATTTTGTTGTGTTTGTTTGATTATCTTCGTGACTGGTAAGGCGGTGAAAATCGTCCTCTACAATTATTTAATCAGAAATGCAATTAATGTGTTCTCACTTGATCGATTGTTGAAGCTTCAGTATATTTATAATGACTATTATGAGGAATTTGTGATTTAAAATTATTTGCATGAGTACGAGTGAACCCATCTACCACGTCAAATCTTTTTTAAAAAGTACAGAATAAAGTTATAAAATGTAAATATTGAGCGTCAACAATGAAGTACTATAACGGAAATTTTTCTGGCCAATCCGATAAGCTACGTAAATGCTATGGTGCTCTGATCTTTTTGCAGTTATTTAATAATCAACGTTTAACATATCGAGATTAAACACCGGTTAAATACGTAGGTAGCGATTGCAACCGGTGAAAAAGTCCACACTAGCTAATTATTATTGTTTTATACATTACAGAGTATTTATGGCTTACTAATTACTTGCCGACAATAATAATTTAAAAAAAAAAAACAGAGGGTTTAACAACAATTTTGAAATGAAAATCAATAATACTAAAGACCTTTAAATACTATTAATGATTTAAAATATATTTTGTTTAAAACTGTTTATATATTAATAAAATTATAGTATGAACTATACAATATATTAAATTCTGCATTGAAAAGACATAATGAATTACCACGATTTAAAAGGTCATGATTTACTTTCTTTATTGTCAATCGCTTTTAAGGTGACATGATATCAAAGCTAGTGAGCACCAGTCCATTAACAGAAAGGATTTGGCCCCAGATGAGTGAGCTCAAACGACCCACCACCTTGAGAGGGCATGTTAAGTCTTCGTGTCTTTTAATGACATGTTAAAAGACACGAGGACTTAATATAGTTTTAAAGGTCAAGAGATGCTCCCTTTACTACCAATTAACTTCATGATAATTCACACGTTATATCAATAATTATATAAAATAATGGATATCAATATTACTTTCTAAAATACATGTATAGTAGAGTCTAATATATTTTTATTTAGGTAAATATCATTATGGTTACGGAACTTGTTGATCAACCTTATGATAAATCCGTCGTTAAAGTAGTCCTATAAAATTATTTTTTATGGTACTTTACTCTTAATATATATATATATATATATATAAATGATTATTTTATTACAATTGCAACATTGTTATTTTTTTTCAATGGGCAGGATTATTTAATCTTTATACCAGCGAACAATTTTTAATTAAATAAAACTACCTGCTACCCTTATTTTTACAGTAGAACCTCTATAAATTAATACTATTGGGATCGGTAAATAATATTATCTTATCGGCTTATTAATTTATAAATGAATGAAGAAATTTTTTATTAATTAGCTATAATTATATGAACATCTTTAATAACAGAAATTATTTCAATTTATTATATTGAGAATATTAAAGTATCAATATTAATAATATCAAGAGAGACAATTATGATTTAAAAATATTTTATTAGAATATCAATGTCAGAAACAAAAGAACCTAATAATACTAAAGAGGAATAATAATAGCTTCTTAGAGTAGTGATAATTAAAGCTATAATATTTTTTGTTGTATTCAAATTACTGTAGATCATATATTATGAAGACTACATGATTAGTAATGTAAAGTTTTTTTTTTATTATTTAATGTGACTTCATAGTTATTTATGTTATATTTTTATTTATAGTGATTTTATAATTATTTATGTAATTTTTATATTGAATTACTAATTTATATATCACTTGGGACCTATATACTTTCTAAAAAAATGATTATCTTATAAATTTAGTAAATTATTAATTTAGCTAGTGATGTAGAGCGGACTATGGGAAAACACAAGAACGCGTCTCAACGAGAATAAACTCGATATTCAAAGCAAAAGCTTCAATTTTATATTCATCAAAATATGAGAAATACAGAACGAGAACCATCCCTTATAAAGGCGAGCTAGGGTTTCAACAATACACATGAAAATAGAAAACTAATTCCTTAAATCTCTCTAACTAAAAGGAAGCAAATAAATAATAATTAAAATACAACCAATCTTGACGATATCCCCATATATCCGCATCATTCTCCCGATGTTGAGAAAATTCGTCCTCGAATTTATGGGGGTAGGTCGGGAGGAACTCAAGTGGGTCGTCGGGGAGGGAGGTTGCGATTTCATGATGGGAGGCTTGTCGGGAGGTTCCTTCGCACGCTCGATTAGTGGCTTCACGTGGGCCTCGTCAAGGATGGAGTCGGCGTGCTCGGATGCAATGGAGGCGGGTTCCTCGCACCACAAATCATCCTCGGCGACGAACATGTTGACGACAGCAGTGCAAACTTCCTCGGTGAAAGTCATCACGACATCGGTGGGAGCCTCGGCAAAGACACTCGCTTCGACGGTTGTTGGTGTCGTGGCGAAAGAAGGTTCGTCGTCGTCGGAGGGTATCCCGACGACAAAGTTCGACGAGGTAGGTTCGTCGACGAAGTGTCGTCGAAGAAAGATCCTCGGAAAAAGCTCGTCGAGGGAGCAAGTCTCGTCGAGGAAGGCGCCGCGAGGAAGTATTGTCGAGAAATTCTCGCCGATGAAGTCTCGTCGAGGAAGGCTCGTTGCAAAAGTTACGTCGCGGACGACGCGTCGAAGATAGGTGCACCGAAGATGTAATTGTCGACTTCATCGAGGGAAACTCCATCGCGAGGCATGTTGGGGAAGTCTTTGGGGACCTCTTCGGGGAAAGTCTCATCGACCATGGCATGGAGAGCGTCGATGAAAGTGTCATCGTCTTCGTTTTTGGCTTTGTCGATGTCGTCAGGAGGGTCGGTGAGGAGGGTTCTTCGAGGCAGTTTCGTCGAGGAAGGTTCTTCGAGAATAGTGTGGCGAAGGACAAGAATATGCGACGACATCGGCTAGCTTGAGAGCGTCTTTGGCAGTAGTGGGTTCCTCGCCGTCAGCGGGCGTGTGTCGGCGCCAGATTCATCTTCGTAAAAAGACATCCTCACAATGGCACTGCCGGCGACAGCAAATGAAGTCTTCAAAATTTCTCGTCGATGTTCCACTCTCGTGCTCTGAGCATCTATGTGTGTTACTACAACGCATGTGCGTCGTTCCAATACTCTTGATAGGTCCGCTGGCGACATCCATGATCGCGCTTTGCTTATTTTTCAAAGCCTTGCACGCGATCGTCATGTCTGTCACGACAAAGGACTCATCCACTTCGGTGGTCTCTCTCGTGAAGAAACTCTGCTCGTCGGAGAAAATCTCGTCATCCATGGCGTGAGGTTCTTCGAGGAAGGTTCCTCAAGGTGGGTTTGTCGAAGGGGTTTCGTCGAGGGTGTTACGGCGAGGAAGGTTCCTCGAGTAATTGTCATCGCCCTTGCAAAATTCTTCGTCAGCAAAAATTTTGTCGCCCTCTGTAGTTGCCTCTTCGGTGACAGTGTTCGTGCGAACAACATTCCCACACACGGTTTCGGCGTACTCCGTCTCGTCGTCATTGGAATCGTTATACTCATCCTACAATGGTTCGGCATACTCCGTCTCGCCGTAGATCGACTCGTCATACACGGCCGCACCGTGTTCCGCCTCATCGTACGTCGGTTCGTCGTATTCCGGGATAGCCACCTTGAACGCCGCTACCCATCGCGCATCTTTCTGGACCGCCGCACGTCCTAGATTTTGCTCGACCAGGTTGGTTTGGTCATCCACGGTGTCGGATTTTCCTCGACGTCGTCGCTCCCATTGATTCTGCAGCAGCGCAGCCATCTGTCGGGTCAGCAAGTCCATCTGAGCGCGCAATCTGTTAAAAACGAGTGACTCTGATACCAACTGATGTAGAGTGGACTACGGGAAAACACAAGAACGCGTCTCAACGAGAATAAACTCGATACTTAAAGCAAAAGCTTCAATTTTCTATTCATCAAAATCTGAGAAATACAGAATGAGAACCAGACCTTATAAAGATAGGGTTTCAACAATACACGTGAAAATAGGAAAATAATTCCTTAAATATCTCTAACTAGAATGGAAACAAATAAATAATACTTAAAATACAACCAATCCTGACGATATCCCCATATATCCGCATCAGCTAGTTAGGCCCGAATCGGGACTGGACAAAAATATTATTTAATCGCGACTATTTATTTATCGAATATTAATTTATAGAGGTTCTACGGTTGTATTTGTATAAATGTAAATAATTGAATATATCCTTACAATCTCAAACAATATTAAATGTAAATTTTCTGTTCAATATACGCAAGATTATTTGACTTCTTATATTGAAGTCTTCGCAAACTTTGAACACGATATTGCTCAAGATTTTATGCTAAAAGTTAATACGTTAATTTTATGCCAATATTTATGATTCACGTCGACGTTGCGTAGTTGTCAAGTCTTGATCACAATTATAAACAATAGTGTGTGTAAATTTATTATGTTGTATGTGGACTGCATTATTTGACTATATGCAATGATTAATTAGAGTTGATGTTGATATAATGCATGCAACATTAAATATAATATAAAAAAATTTAACTATAGTGGCGAAAAGATAATGTAATAAATCTGTATATCTATATAATTTGTGTGTTTCAAGTAAACGTGTTTGTGATCTATATATATAATGTTTGATGAGAAATTAATTAGGTAAGCCATGATGCAATCAGATTGATTAGGTGAACAATCTGTGCAACAATTTGAGTTTATTTGATGTTAGTATTAATATAATTTTCATTTTCCTTAAGATACATATATATACGACATGGATTGCGGACTCAACATATCGAATATATGGTAAGTGGGTCAAATAATGTGTTACCTAATTAATCGATCGTCTTTGAGCCAAAAAAAAAAAAAATCGATCGTGTTATATGAAATACTGAATACAGACAACGAAATTTTAAAAAATGCATGTACTATTCAATATCTACATAGTTCATAGATAATGTCATGTGTCTTTGTTTTTATCTCGGTTCATTTTCCGTATATATATATATATATATTATATGGGTGTGTCGTTAGTGTTAGTTGATTTAGAATAACACAAAGAAATATATTTGGACCTACAGGATTCAATCGTTAGTAAAGCTGATTGTTCGAATAGTCGAACATAATAATAGTAAAGAAAGGTTACTTAGCAATAGTATTGTATATAGACTAGAATTAATATTATTGGGATAGAAAAATCATTATATTATAAAAATTATTAATTCATCTAGTAATAAATTAATGTCTTATTTTAAATGGTGTTTAGAAAAATATTATTTTATTGAATTTATAATTTTATCGACTAATAAATTAGTGTTTTATTTATAGTTAGGACTTATAAATATATTATTGAATTTAATCAAGTATTAGTTTTAGAAAAACTGGTAATATATTAGCTGGTAGTAAAATTTAAAGGTCCCCAACTGATATGCCAACAGATATATGGGGCTTGAATATTCATGCTCACAGGGAGGGAATTGTAAACCTATAAACTTAAGCGCATCTCCGATAGCTAGATAATATTCAGCAATTTTACTTCAAAATGGTAACTATGGTTTTGCTTACTTAATGTATAACTTTTTTTCTATCAAAATTATTTTATAGACAATTATTCGCAATTTTGAAAAAAAAAAATCTTGAAAAAATCAGTATAAATATATTTACAAATCATTATATATTTTGTAGACAATTTTGCCATTTTATAGTTAAGTTGCAGATGCATATCACCCTTAACCTTAAGACCTCCAACACTTTCAATTGTTTTAAGAGTAGCAGATGCCAACCATAAACCCTAACGGAACATAGTATTCATTTTTTGTATATCCACGATTGTTTGTGAAACACACATTTTTTTCTAAAACGGGGTTGGCACTGTCAAAAAAACAAGTGGCATTATTGGTCAAGTTCACATAATGTAAATGGAACACTCACTTGAGTCTCGTAGGGTGTGAACCCCTGACCTCTTCAAGAGGTATGAAGTAGAGTTACCACCAGTGGACCAGAGCAGCTCCTCACGGCGTCGCGACGCGTCGCGACTAAGTCGCCAAAATCGCGAGAAAACACGTCGCGATACGTCGTGGCGTGTGTGGTCGCGGCGCGTCGCGAGTTGGTCGCGAATTGAGGGGAAGAGAGAGACTTGGTAGTTTTTTATGGTTGCGGCAAAAGTCGTATATTTGGTTCCGATGTTTAACTTTGTTAGTTTTTAGCCGAATTTAAGTGTTAAAAATGTAAATTTGTAACATATTATTATTTTTAAAAATTTAATAACAAATAAATAAATATAACAAAACGAGATATTAAAAAAAAGAGTTGTATTATTCATTGTGAATATTACAATAAGGTGGAAGAAAGCTGTAATATTCAGTGTAAACATTACAAGATGCCTCACTAAAACCTCCCTTGTAAAACCCTCCTTAGGGACTAAAAACCAAGAGAGGAAAGAGCACATCATTATTGGCGCTAACTTTG
This sequence comes from Parietaria judaica, assembly GCA_954871525.1. Taxonomy (NCBI): domain Eukaryota; kingdom Viridiplantae; phylum Streptophyta; class Magnoliopsida; order Rosales; family Urticaceae; genus Parietaria; species Parietaria judaica. The sequence continues at coordinate 44,998 of CATOZS010000075.1, forward strand.
CATCACTCGGGGAACCAGGCGTTAAACCTTTCAGTCATAAGCTCAAGCTCGGTTGGTTCGGAACGTTGGCCGATTACGGGTTGCTCGAGGTGTGTGTTGGTTAGTGAGGACCTCCGATCGTCGATGATGTTCTGAGCTGTACTGAATGCGCTCTCTGAAGCAACGCTTGAAATGGGGATGGACAATATATCCCTCGCCATTCTTGCCAATATCAGGAATCTTTCCCGTTCATTCTTCCACCACTTGATGACATCGAACTCAGTTGATTGGTCGTCGATCCGAAGGCCGTAGTACCGCTTCACTTCGTCTGGTGCGCCGTCCGTGTCGTCCGTCCGTGCTAGTGGCGTACCGGATCCCGATGCTTCCCCGTGATCCAATCTTTGCTTGAGTTTCAGGCTAAACTCTAAAGCGGACTTGGTTGGGCTTTCCATTACTGTCCTCCGCTCCGCCTCGACGTTGAACTGTAGGAACCGCCGGTCGTATTCCCTGTACAATTCATAAAAAGCTTCATTAACAACCTTAATGTAATTAGAGTAGTCCACCCCTATGTTTTGCGCGATTGCTAACATTAACGGACCGAACGTAAACATAATACGAGGGTCTAATATAGAACCGAAGCAATACGAAAAAGGGGGTGGATCCCAATAAATTTTGAATTTTTCAACCATTCCTTGAATCAAGGGAGCAATAATTGGGTCGTTTTCGTATTCTGTAAAAGTGTTAGTAATTTCAAATAGACCCGAAAGACCATGATTCAAAGAAGGGCGTTTTTTGTTAGAAAAATTTAAAGTAACAGCATAAAAGGGTTTAAGGAATTTGGTGAATTTTTCTGCGGTTGCCCATTCCGACTCCGAGATTCGCGCTGACGGCTCGAGTTCCCTGTGGAGGAAGTGGTCCAACGGTAGCCTCTGATTACACACGACTGAAACCATTAGATAAGTAGAGTTCCACCGTGTATTATTATCTAATCCGAACCTGTTAGCTTTATGATTGTGTTCTTTAAAAAATCGCCTCCACCTATTAGTAATTTGAGAATGCCGGATCCAATAAACAATGCCGCGTATTTTTTCTACTTGATCGGCAATTACTCGCTCGCCCGTTCGTGCAATTAAGTTTATAATGTGACAAGCGCACCGTTGATGTAAAATATTACGAAATTGATTAACGGGCAAAGTAGCCTCCAAAATAGTAATAGCGGCATTATTGTTTGAGGCATTATCTAATGTAATAGAAATAACACGATTTTGTAAACCCCAATCATTTAATAGTTCTATTATTTTTTTGAAAATGTTTTGGCCGGTATGGCGACACTCGAACGGTGATAGGTTTAAAAGTTTTTTACACGGTTCCCAATCTTTGTCTACATAATGAGCGGTCTGACTCATATAATCGTTTAGCATCGGACCGCTCCACAAATCGGTCGTAAAAGCAACGTTTATTCTAGACATTTTAAAAAATCGACCAAATAGTTTTTTTTGCATAGAATAAGCTTTTTCCATGTCCCTAGTATACGTCGTACGGAAAAACTGCTGGTAAGACGGATTAATCATTTGCATGTATTGTGTATGCGCAGGATGTTCCACTAAACTCAACGGTGCGCCCGTAGACAATAACCATTCAAGTGTCCATTTCCGTAAATTTGGGGTCGCCGGTCTACTTACCTGTGCTGTGTTTACCTCGTCGAGCGTACCGGTTGGGAAGCACTCTTTTGCGTGGCGGTTCAAGTAGCCGGTTCCCTGTTCACCCATCCCGTCTAGGACGTGCCCGCACTTTTTGCACGTGGCCAGTTTAACGCGCACGCCGTGCTCGTTAATGTGCCGATCTTCATGAAAGAAGTTCCACACCACGGCCGTGTTTGGTCGTCCCCACGCCAAGCCATGAGAATTTGATCTATTAAAACAAAAAGAAAATCACAAAATTAAATGTCATAAAGTTTATTATTCATCATATTGATTTAATTAAATGTCTTAAGGTTAAATAAAAAAGTTAACAAAATTAAATTGGTATTTCTTATGTGTGGAAATAATTATCAACTCTTTTGGACGGAACTCCCCGAGGTTCCACGGCCAGATCGATTGGAAAGGATGCTATGATCTCGCTTTAGGCCCAAGCTTTTCTAGACAGAACTCCCCGAGGTTCCCAGGCTAGCTTGGAGGAGATTGCAAAGAAAACCTTATTTAAAAATCAATCTTTCTAAGACACCGAAATCCATTAAGAACTTTATAATTATCACCACACATACAAATTTCCTTTTTAATTTTATTAGCTTATTTAAGTAACCATTTAATGTTTAATTGATTATTAAATCTCAAGAACGTCGTTTCTGATGTGGAAGATCAGTCGGAACCGCAACCACAGAGCATACTAAGACTTTCAAGAGACGTGGCAAATTAATTAATTAAACTAAAATGATTAAAATAATAATATTTTTATTACTTAATAATAAACAAAAAAAATGACTAAGTTTTATTAATTATTACCCGGACCGAGAACGTCGAGGACGGCCGACGGAGGCTTCAGCGGCTTCTTGATGGGAAGGTTCGGAGGAACCGTCGTGGTACGAGCCGACAACGGAGCCATGGATAGAGGGCGGCGTCGGAAGATCGGCATCATCGGCGTGTTGAGTTTCTTGAAAGTTGGCATCGTTGGCGCGTTGAGTTTCGTCTTCGTCGGGGTGTTGGACTTCTTGACCGGCTTGTTGTTAAAGCATGAGGGCGAAAAACGGATCGTTGTTTCCCGCCCTTAATTGATGTACTGCGTCGACCAAAACTTGGGGCACACGCTCCGGATTGGCGTCATGCGCGCCCATCGCCCGGACTAGACTAGGTCGTAGAGACCGTACCATATCATCGGGGTAATCAGGATTTGGTGGGGAAGGAAAAATTTCTGCCGGTAGCATAACAGGAATGTAGCCGTCGGGCGTAGGTTGGTCGGGAGCCATGGGTTGAAATTGGGGTTCCAATCTTCTAGCCGTCCTTCGACCCCCGGAATTACCGCTTCTTCGAGACATAATAGAGAACTTGAGAACTTTAGGGAGCTTTGAGAATTGAGAGAACTTTGAGAATTTGAGAGAGAGATGGAAGATTGTTGGTGAGAAAATGAGGGAGGACGGGGTGGTATTTATAGGGTTGGAGGAGATAGTTGGGTGGGTGAATAATTATTAAGGTGGGTGAAATTTTATTGAAATTCGGGTAAAAATATTGGAATTTACGCCCAAAACAAACACAAAACCTCACACCCATCGGATCGATGACGTGGCATCATCCTGGCCGTCCGATCGAGTGCGCGGATTGACCACTTGCACGTCGCGATTCGTGCAGCACGTCGCGACGCGTCGCGATTTTTGGCCTCCACGTCGCGAACTCCAGCCGTTCGTCGCGACGAGTCGCGTTTGCATCTCGCGACCAAAATGTGCAGCTCTACCAGTGGTGGATCCTGGATTTGTAGATAGGGGGAGCCAAAAAAAAAAACAATGACCTGTATATATAAATTTACGGTTTTTTTTTTTTTTTGTTACGTTTTATCACGAATCTTTTTTTATTGATTTTTATATCATCCAATGTTTAAAGAATTTGAAAACCAAAAACCATTCGTAAATTTACGTTACGGATTTATTGAAGAATTTACAAATTTTTTTTAATCTAATGTTACTTACAACATAGACATTATATCTATATTAAGACATTATCTTGAATTATACATGATAGCAAGTTTTATGGACACTTATGTAATTACCCTAAATTACATGGTTAGATTCATCATAATATCAAATCGTTGGAAGGTCATACACAACTATCATCGGAAAACCCGGGGGGGGGGGGGGGGGGGGGGGTGCGCACGGCCACCCTACAGTTGGCCGTGGATCCGCCCCTGGTTACTACAAGGTCAATCTTGGTTTTTTTAAACACACTCTCGAACTGCTTAAAATAGAAAAAATGAATATTAGATTAATCAGTAAAATATCCATTTTGATTTAACTTTTGAAAAAATGCTCAAAAATTAATAAATATTAATAAAAACCACCAATAATTGATTTGTTGACAATTATACTCCTCTTAAATCATTTTTCATAAAAATTTATTAATTTGTATTCAATGTTTTTTTTCTATATTAATTGACCAAAAGAGAATAATTAATAACTAATCCTATTTTCTAGGAATTACTAATTCAACTTAACACCTATTTATTTTCATACTTTTTTAAAACCGATCTTATTCTCCTATTTTCAAGCATATAAACATTCCTTATAAAACAACCAATTAATGCCTTAGATATTTATTAAATCTATATATATATATATAAGGAGAGTTTTTCCATATGATTTGGCACTACCACAAGCAAGAAAAAGAGAATCCTAATTTTTCACTTTTTTATATATTTTTTAATCACAATATCATTCTTTTAATGTCTCATTCAATTGTGTATTTATTTCCACTTAAGTGCAAGCAAATTAAATATATATATATATATATTCTTTTGTTTCATGTCAATGCAATTTGTATCAAAAGTCGCTTTTAAATTTTTTCCTTTGTTAACTATATACTATATAATATCTTATTTTTAGGTTGTTTAGTATTTTTTTGGTTTAATATTTTCTCTTTAAATATGTAGGTTGTTTCCTATTTCTATGTAACATATTACGTTTATAATTCATGACATATTATGTTAGAGTTTTTTTTATATCAAAACTCTTATTTTTTGCGTTTTTTTTATATTTTAAACACTATTTTTTTTATTAAAAACACGTTCTTCTGTCATATAAATATATTATTCTTAATTGCAAGACCTTTCATTTTCCAAGCTAAATGCAACGCTTTTTTTTTCTTTCTCTTCAATGATATATATGTTTATTCTTCATTAATGGCACTTCATTCATATTATGTGTATCTAAAATAACCATTGAGGAATTTTGTAACCATTCACTCATTCACTTAATACATTGGACTCTTGCTATCCCCAATTATTATTGCATATAATTAAAATCAAATATTTGTTGTAACTCTTTATGTTCTTCCTATGTCTTTATATACTACTATCGTTCATATTGTTCATCCTCAAGATAAATTGGGTCCTCATTTGCTCTTTGTTTTTTAAGTTCGTGTCAATCATCATGGAATCCTAAGAAGCATGGAGTTCATCGATGTATGTTTTATCAAGGTGTGTTATATCCTTTCTTAAATTTGTGATTTTGTCACGAGGTATGTTTTATCAATGTGTGTTATACCCTTTCTTAAATTTGTAATTTTGTCACATTCTTATTTTTCTCTTTCATGTTTTTTTGCCAAATTTGTATTCATGTTAGGAAGGTATCCTATAAAAATAAAAAAAATAAACATACAGCTTTTTGGACTCTTATGAAAAATTGAAAGTTATATCAACAATATTTTTTTTATTATAGGTCTAATTATATTTTTTTAGGCAATCTGCGAATTTTTTAAATAAGGTAATAATGACTAATGTAAGTTACCATGTCAATTTTATATTAGAATAAAACTTTTTTAGACCCATATATAATTTGATCTAAGGTAATAGGGCTCTGTGCAGGAACTATTATCAAGGAAGACATGGTGTTCATCCTCTTACATTATGGATGTCATAATTCACATGAATTTGTTTATGAGATCTTATTCATTTAGTTCATTTACTTTGAAGCTAATCGTACTATTTTAATCTAATTTTTTTTGTTAATGACATACAGTAAATAGATAATCCGCACATATGAAACAGTAAGTTTTTTTTAAGATCTACCATCTCAATTTTTGTTGCACAAACTACGTAAGTAGAAGATTAATTTATATATTGTTTATATTTAATATATATCAAAGCACTTGAAAACTAGAATTTACAACTTGGTCTATTAGATAAAGAACGGTTATTTTTCCATATATTATATACATCATATCCAAATATATCTTTTTTACTGTTTTAACGAGTTATTGCAACATATAGATGCTAATGCCGTTTCATAGTCAGATTTAAATTCCAAGTGATACACAACATGTATAAAGGGGAATTTTCAAAGTGTTGCATGGAACAGTATAAATGAAGGAATACGTATTTTAGATTTTTATAGAATTCGAATTTATTTATAATCCAACAGACTCTACTAGATGTGTATAAATAATAACAAAGTTCATGGCTCTTTTTAGTCTTATAACTTGCATATAGATAAAGCTTTTTAAGTATGAGTGTAACTTTCATTAACTATGTTATTACTTTGAAGTTCAAAAGTAAATATTGCTTTGAAGATTATACTTGGATTGTGGGAGTCTTTTAACCTGGAGATGGATGAAGTTTTATATGGCTTAAAAAAATTTATTTATGACAAAGTACGTTTTTATCATCATGTATTATATATATTTTGTTAAATTTTACGCCTATCATACTCTTTTCTTTTTGTTTCTCCAGGTTAATTGAGACATCAAGAATAATAAATACGGAAAAAAATGTGATGTGAGATTTTTTTAATATTATTATTAATAACTTTGGACTACTTACGAGAGTCTCATAATATAAAGACTCTTTACTATTATAAACTTTACTTTTATTGTACTATTTTTTTGTTTTCATTGCATTTCTTTTCTTCTTCTTCTTTTGTAAATTTTATTCCTTTGGAATTTGGAATAGAAATTTTGGAGAGAAAAATATCAGAGCAAAAAAGTTATGTGAAATTTTTTATGTGGTTGTTAAATATTTTGAATGATGTACTTCGATATAAAAGGTCTGAATAGAAAAGTATGATGTATTTTTTTATTTGAATTAATATTTTTTTCAGAAATTATGTTTCCAAGTAGAAGACCACATTTAAAAACTATTGGTGTTGTTGTAATTTATTATTATTTTGAAAAAGAATTCTAATCACCTTTATCCATTATTTCTCAACCTAAAAAACTAGCATAGAACTTTTTAACATTTCTCACGAAGTCGTGGTTTATTAATAAATATGGTGGATGACAAAGATTATTATAAATTATAGTTATAAATGTCTGTTTATGAAATTTTCTGTCATACAAACTTGCAATATTTGCTCATAGATTGTTTCTAAAACTATTTTTCTATTATGATATTTTACAAACTTTGTATATGTAAATAAATCTACTTTTTATTAATTTACTCAAATTATGTAGTAATAGTATTTTTAAAATACTGTGAGCCAACTCCTTTAAACTGTATATTCTTAAATTTTGTATTTTCGTTTATTTTTAACTTCACGTATACCTAATGTTTTAGTAAGAATATACAACCTATTCACTATTTTAATCTATCAAATTTGGACGGACTCTTTTATTCTTACATTTTATGTCAATAATATTTTCATTATGCATTTTCTCAGATACATTATCCACTCATTTACTTAATAAAAATTTGACAGTAACATGACTTGAATAAAAAAATATCGTCGAGTTCGATTTGATGTAGTTATTTCAATTACAAGACACAATTTAGAGATTAATAATTTATCTAATATTTTAATTAAATCTTAAACAAAATATTTTCACATAATAACAAAGATTTCTTAGCCAAATTTCAAATTCAGGACTACAATTACATGCATCTTATTGCAAATTTAAAGGCCTTCAGGAAAACAAAGCCGCTTCAAGTTTCAATATTTACGTAATTGTAGTTGTAAAAAAATTTATGAAATTGCAATTGAATGATACTTACGATACTTACAAACTGTAATTGTAAATGTATAATATTTATGAAAATGTAATTGAGAAACAGCAATTGAATGATACTTACGAAACTATAATTGTAAATGTATAATATTTATGAAAATGTAATTGTAAATGTATAATTTTAAAAATAAATTAATTTTTTGTTAAAATTTTAATCACGATTTTTTATTTTTAAACATATTAACTCAGTTAATACACGTTAATATAATTTTTCTTTAAAACAAGTAAATGTTCTTATTTTTTAGAAAAATTAACTTTGTTAATACACGTTAATATGTTAAAAGTGTATTATAGGTATATAATATGTTATTAAATAGCCACCTCATCAATTTGGCTATTTTGCAAAGAAAAAAAAAGGTTGGCTATTTGGTTAATCAAACGTTTCAATTTGATTATTAAGAATTATTTTTTTTTACGTAGACAAGTAATCTTCTCCTAAGTGCATGGCTTTCAAAACTACAAGCTATAAATAATGACAGATTGACAGTCATTGCTCACAATAAAAACCCATATATTAAACCTAAAAAGAATAAAACAACAAAATTCCTTAATCTCGTAAACATAAAATTAGAGTAATGGAAAATGTGAAATAGCTTTCTTCATCTCTGTGTTCGACCTAAGGTACTGTCGGGCCCATAGGCGGAACCACGGCAAGAACTTCCTAGGCCACCGTCCCCCAATGTTTTCCGAGATAGTAGAGCTCGGCCCCACTCTTTTTTTTTTTCTCTTGAGTTTTCTTTATCATCTTTGTTTTCTGATTTGTTTTCGTTGAGAAAAACATGTTCATGGAGAAGAAGATGTTCTTGCTTGGGTTAAAGAACATAGATGTGACCGATGTTAGATGTAGTTAGAGCTGCACATTTGAACGCCGCGGCACGTCGCGACTCGGTCGCCAAAACCGCGAGAAGACACGTCGCGACGCGTCGTGGCGTGTGCGGTCGCGGCTCGTCGCGATGTGGTCGCGAACTGGTGGCTCGATAGAGAAAGAGAGGTTTTTTTGGGTTGCGGCAAAAGTTGTATATTTGATTCCGATGTTTAACTTTGTTAATTGTTAGTTTTTAACCGAATTTAAATGTTAAAAATGTAAATTTGTAACATAATATTATTTTTAAATATTTAATAACAAATAAATAAATATAACAAATAAATAAATATAACAAATAAATAAATATAACAAAACGAGATATTAAAAAAAAGAGTTGTATTATTCATTGTGAATATTACAATAAGGTGGAAGAAAGCTGTAATATTCAGTGTAAACATTACAAGATGCCTCACTAAAACCTCTCTTGTAAAACCCTCCTTAGGGACTAAAAACCAAGAGAGGAAAGAGCACATCATTATTGGCGCTAACTTTGCATCACTCCGGGAACCAGGCGTTAAACCTTTCAGTCATAAGCTCAAGCTCGGTTGGTTCGAAACGTTGGCCGATTACGGGGTTGCGGAACATCCAATCGTTCAACACCACGGCTTGCTCGAGGTGTGTGTTGGTTATTGAGGACCTCCGATCGTCGTCGACATCATGTAGTTCATAACTTCAGACTTTGGGCAGTGTGCTACTACTCTTATTACTTTAAGATATTATATTTAGTATTTATATTACTGTTACTTATAACATAAAAAATAAATTTTCTCATTAACTTTTCAAAATACAATGAACATTATATACATGTGTATAAAGTAATGATAAAATTATAATACCCAAGAAAAATAATATAAATTTATGCCCGTACAAATTATGCAATTATCATAATAAGGTTTTTTAGTCCGTGAAAAATAATATATTTATAAATCATTATAATTAATACACGGATAATTTTTCTTTTGAAATTTTTAAGCCCCCTACTAAAGAATCCTGGTTTCGCCTGTGGTCGGGCCAAATACTATGCCATCTATCGTGTTTTTTCCCCGGATCGCATAACGTGTCACTTTTATAAACCAATTAAATATACCATTTTTAATTAAAAAAATTAATTAATTTAACAATGATAAACGATAGTATATTTAATGGCTTAAAAAAATTATATGTAGCGCAATTCTGGATAAAAATATGACAGAATACACAAAATAAGAATTTGACAACTTTCACTAAAAAAATAAGAGCTTTATGTCAACTTTTTAAAGACATTAGATACGTATGCCACTATTTTCCCAAAAATAATCAAAACCGTTTAAAAATTAAAACATATTACGAAGCTGGTTAAAAAGATATATAAAAAAAGAAAAAAAAAACATATAATAATTTTTATGAGCTGGTGCGTGGAAGTCTAAATTCCTCAGGTTTTCTTTTACCCTAAACTTAATTTTTGGATATAGATGTCCCTAATGTTAGTTAGTATTTTATTATAAATACATGGATATAGTTGATTGTATGTGCCACGTGGCGTTAATTGATTGATGCAATAGCAATGCTATTGCTACGTCGTTCGATTGCCAGGTAGATTTCTAATGTCGATAGTCGCAGTCCAAAAATCTAAATTTTGATCAACTGGGGTAGCTAGGTCAAAAGTAAAAAATAGCAGCGAAAGTGTTTAAAGTTAACAAGCTTGAGGTGTCATAATGTAAGATTTAAAATTTATTAACAATATTAGACAATCATCAATTGAATGATATAATTAATTAAATAAAAATATATAAAAATTTGACATATAATAAGTGTCATAGTTGATTTTTGGAGCATAAAAGGTGACGTTCCAACCCAAAAAGACACCCAAAGGGTTAGACGCCTAAAAGTCCACGAAGATGACATGTGCTCGCTATAAAAAATTTGACTCAGTAGTATGGTTTTTTCAGTCAGCAATATGATCATTAACCTTTTTCTAATGATTGAGTCGCTCAAGCAGCTTATTATTTCTGACAAAAAAGGGTCAGTCTATCTGACCACTAATATATATGTTAATTATATCCTATAACAAGGTTTAAAATGTCGCTTGCCGATGTCATTTCGTATTTTCCGTTTTACAGATACATCGCTTGCCAATGGATATGTCAATGGACAAATCGTAAAAAACGGGCATGCCGCATATACCGCACTTTTTTTCATGGCAATACCGCATGCCGATGGGGTTGTCGACAGATATTTTATAAAAAATATTTGAGTATTAAAGCAAGATATTTATGTAGGTTCAAAACTACATATTTAATAAATACAAGACATAATTGTATAGAACAAAACACATTTGTTGTGAGCTTAAGCTTGACTTAGTCCGGATGACGACCAGAGCCCAGGACGGGCAGAAACACTTGCGAGGAGTCAGCCTGGGTACCGACCAGAACAAAAGACGGACAGCCGTTCAGCCCAGCTCGGGTGAACACATGAAGAAAGTCCGCATAGAATGCAAGCTCAGCCCGGAGCATACGAGCAGGTCAGCTCGGGGACAGACAGACTGTCCGGGCAAGAAAGGGAAAATCTACTTAGAGAGGAAAGCGCGTAGCTTGAGGAGCAAGCAAATCAAGTCAAAGATTTGGCGAGATTATTTAGGGTAGTTTCCAGATTTAGTGCGATTCTGTTAGCTAGGGTTTTGCCTATGTGAGGCCTATATAAACCTAGCAGTGTACTCTGTAAAATATAGTGAGTTGAGTAGAGTAGTCGAGAGTCCATTAAGTTTTGAGTTTATCTCTTTGTAATAGCCATCAATATTAATCAGAGAAATTCTTCTCCCAAATTCGTGTTCTTAAGTTCGTTTGATTCGTGGTGATTATTCGTGTTATTCGCAGATCCGTGATTTGGGATCCAACAAGTGGTATCAGAGCTTCAATCGAAATCACTTTGACTAAAATTGCACTTTAATACTTAAACTCAATAATTGACGACAAAATATAAAACTTTGATTAAAGCTGCACTTTATTACTTAAATTCACAAATTGACGGCAAAAATCCCTTATTTCACATTTGTTTAGCTTTTTTTATATATATATAAATTCATTTAATAAATAATAATATTAAGATTTATATATAGTTTGTCCCACCCACCTTCTCTCTCTCAAAAGATAACAACATTTGTGTGTGTGTCAGATAGAGACTCACTTTTTATTAATAATGTTACTTAAATAAACACAAAATTAAGATGGATGAAAGTATTTTTGTCGTTAAATTTTTAGTTTAGATAATAAAGTTTAATTTTAGTCAAAATCATTTACTTTTGCCGATATTATCTCATTTTATTGTATTATAGTATAAGAGAGACTCACATATAACCTCGCGCCTTACATGTATAGAAAAAGAAAACGTTAGAGATTTTATCACTTAATTAATATCATGTTCAAAGACTTAACTTGCAAAATTGTTCGAACTCAATAATTTTTAGAGGCAAATAATAATAATAATAATAATAATAAGTAATATCATGTTCAAAGACTTAACTTGCAAAATTGTTCGAGCTCAATAATTTTTAGAGGCAAATAATAATAATAATAATAAGAAGAAGAAGAAGAATTAATATCATGTTCAAAGACTTAACTTGCAAAATTGTTCGAGCTCAATAATTTTTAGAGGCGAAGAAGAAGAAGAAGAAGAAGAAGAAGAAGAAGAAGAAGAAGAAGAAGAAGAAGAAGAAGAAGAAGAAGAAGAAGAAGAAGAAGAAGAAGATTATTGCTTTTTTATACCATCAAGTTTTCAAAAATAGTTAAAATATACCCTTGGTGCATGATTTGATAATTTTACCCTTCATCTTCCTATTTTTTAATCAATTATTTAAAAAATTCAAAAAATAAAACTCCAAATAGGAGATATATAGTGAAAATGAAAGTATCTGAAATATAAAATATCATTTTTTTTAATAAGGAGTAATTTTTTGTAGTTCTTAAAATATTATATTTATTAGAGGGTATATAAAAGAAAAAGAAAATAGACTTTGAGGTATACTTTAGTTGTTTTTAAAATTTGCAGATACGTTTTGACATATTAAGGACATAAAAAGTAAATTTTCTTAAAAAAAAAAAAAAAGGTTAAAAGATTGAGAGTTTAAAATTTAAATTACATAAGGTGAATCAAGGTTCAAGTTACCGAACTTGCCAATAAATCGCTTGCCTTTATCGATGGATTAATCGATAACTTACCGGATTATCGACGGAAAACTAATAATATTGTAGCTTACCAATTACCGATGATTATCGACACTTATCGAGGATTATCGATGAAAAATCACTAAAGTATTTTTAAGAATATATTTACTAAGTTTATAATGTTGATAAAACATTAAAAATGTCAAAAATAAAATCAGTTTATACTCAAACATAGGTTAATAAAATATAGTCTCATTCTCACATATGTAAGTACACAAATAAAATCATCCAAAAGTGCAAAATTTCTTGAAAAGTATCATATTTTTGTTATTTTTCAAGATGTTTGCCGATTTTCGGCAAAAATCATGGAAAAGTACTGACATGACCGTCTTGCCGATAACTACCGACAAGACGGATAATCGTGGAAAAGTCGAACCTTGAGGTGAATGGTTAACTGTCATGCCTTGCTCCACCAGCAACCTCAAATCTAATTAATTTCATGCACTCAATTGACTGAATTTGATTTTAGTGTATTACTATATTATTAATGAGATAGTACTATTAGCGCGTGTACATGCAGAGACTCTCTATATATATAGCACGTAAAGCAGAAGCATATATAGCACTGTGAATTAAAGTGTTGAAGCTAGCTCACATATAATAGATCCTTCTGAAAAATGTGGAGGCTGAAGATTGCTGACGGCGGCAAAGACCCTCACATATTTACAACAAACAACTTCGTCGGAAGACAGACATGGGAATTCGATCCTGACGCTGGCACTCCAGAGGAACGGGTGGAGGTGGAAGCCGCCCGCCTTAATTTCTTTAAGAACCGCCACCTTGTCAAACCCAGTGGCGACCTCCTCTGGAGGATGCAGGTAATTAATATATATATATATATAAACATATATATAATATAATATATGTATACACACATATTTCACTAGTTGTTCTATGTTGTTTCCGTTCTATCCATTCCAGATGTACATATACAATATTTCAGTAACGCTTTCACCCGCTTGTTTTCGAACTGTGCAACTGAAAGTCTGATTTCTTGTACTGTATTGAGAACCTAATATTTTTCAGTTATGATACCCGTTGTCGAACAGTCATCTCTAATATTTTTAGAGCGAGCGTTAATTATTAATATTTCAAAACGACGGAATATAAATTCAATTACTCATCCATTGAACAATTTTTTTATTTTTATTTTTATGAATTACAGTTCTTGAGAGAGAAGAACTTCAAGCAGACGATTCCTCAGGTGAAGATCGAAGATGGAGAAAGGATAACGCACGAGAAGGCGACAAATGCGCTGAAGAGAAGCGCCGAATACTTATCCGCAGTGCAGGCCAGCGATGGCCATTGGCCTGCGGAAAACGCTGGCCCGTTGTTCTTCGTGCCTCCTTTTGTCAGTATCTCTATTTAGTTTTGATACATATGTAATTTTACACGATATATAGAGTATGATTCAATATTTCTTGTAATCTGAGTGAGTGTAGGTCATGTGTCTGTACATCACTGGACATCTCAATACTATCTTTCCGGCGGAGCACCGCAAGGAGATTCTTCGTTACATTTACTATCACCAGGTATAATATTCAGTTTTCATCAATTAATATGAACTACTAATTACTATCGTTTTATTTCATATATATATTATGAATTGATCTTTACTATATCATGTACATCTACATGCATGATCATTTGATTAAATTATTGTTTCTACGAATTAGATGCTGATCAAAGTGATTAAGTACAATCATTACAGTCAAACCTCTTAACAGTACTATTTTATATTTATTTATCATTATAAGCAAAATATTTCATATTATATACACTAGTAATTCAATTAGTTTAATTTACATTGAATATGAAAATATATCAAGCTTATAAAAATACATCCTAAAAGTGACATATATGACGGTGTACTTATTCTAAATTATTATCTTATAAAAGTATATGGCTACTACGTTGGCTTTGATTCAAGATCAGATAAAACATACTTATATTTGTTTAATTCAATTGAAGTATTAATTAAATATATATATATATATATTAATCATATCTGGTCTTTGAGACATTATACTACACTTTTCCTATGACCAAAGAAAATGATCAACCGTATAAGAAAACTAAAAAAATAAAAATAAAAAAGATGAATGAAAATTTTCAAATATTAATATACTATGTATATATTAGTGATTTATCAGTTCTTGATCGCCTCTTTATGAAGTGATCAGCCATTAAATTAAAATATTTGCAAGCGACACTAGTCTTACCCAAAAAATTATTTTTAATTAAAAATGTATATATGATGTTTTTACATAAATCGAATACACAATCGCATTCGCAGCATATACCCGAAGTTTCTCTCTCCAAAAATTAAGTATACCAAATCAAATGAATGGCATCATATGCGAATAAAATGGAAGGTATATATATAATATGATGTTTTTCAAGCATGTCGATCGTCTTTTCTATTGTTAATTAGATGTTTCTTATTTGGAAACGAACTTTCTGTTTAGATTTGATTCTCAACATCTATTAAAATATTAGGCTAGTACCAACATGTTCAACAAGATCTATAATTTTGCTATGTAAAGATTAATTTACTTTGTAGATGTACGTTCTTTTTCTTTTCTTTTTTGAAAGAATTTTTTATTTATTTATTTATTTTATTATAATTTACTTTCTCTTGTTAATTAGATCTTGTAGGTGTACGTTCTTTTTAAAATACGGAACCAATCAATTTTGTATTCAACACGACAGTATGCATTAGATTTCCGACACTCTAACCATTAAAAGTCTGGGACTGTGCAATTTTTATCGCTTGTTTTTCGCAATTAATTCTTAAGAAAATATATTTACGTTTGTAATTTTGTAATATTCATAAAATTTTAGCTTTTATTTGAGTTTATAATTGATTAAAAATGGATTCCAAGAAGAATAAAAAAACAGTCAAAAACGGTTTTAATATATTTTTTTAAAGTTACTTTTTTATATTTAATTATATTAGATTATGATCACATTATATACTTTTATGTTATTATCAATATTTAGAAGAAGAAAAAATAGCAAAATCAGTAATAGTGTTTGCCTGACCGGCCCAACAGTTTGACGAATTGGGCACTAGCCCTAACGTAAAAGGCCCAAAGCTTTGAGTTTGAGCAATTAAGAAATAAAATTTCCATTGGGCTTAGAAAACAGCTGAATAAATTGGCCCTAAGTTTAATGTGAAATTGTATGGTTGGAATAAGATTAATATCTTAAATTAAAGTGGAAGTAATCTAGTCATTGTTATGTTGTCAATTGCAATTAACTACTAACTCTGTATAGTTTTTTCTTCCTCTTTATTTATTTCTTTCCATTATCGATTACAGATACTTTTGGTTTGATTAGAACTAGCCAAGGCTAGATAAAAATGTTATTTTTTGTTAGTTGATTTTCAGAAAATGAAAAAATAATCTAAATCTTTTTAGCAATTAACAAAAATATCAGTTCAATTAGATTTATTCAAATTTGTATTCAATTTAAAGAATAAAATTATAATAAAAAATGTTGTTTATTTATAAAATCTAAAAATGTGTAAAACAAAATAAAGAAGACCTTATATTATTTTTTTCTCCAATTCACTAAAATAGTTAGTCGGCTTTGAGTGTCCGGTTACTTATCCAGGCTGAAACTAGAAATTTATTTTCTCAATACTTGAGAAAACAAAACTGATAATTTAGTAATGAGTACTCAATGTTTAATACGATAACGATTTTTGGTGATCATATAATTGTTTAATTCTTTCTAGATCTCTAAGTTGTCATGTATTGATTTTTTTTATTTTTTTTTGTTGCATCAGAACGAAGATGGTGGATGGGGATTGCACATAGAGGGTCACAGTATTATGTTCTGCACAGTCTTCAGCTACATTTGTATGCGAATCCTTGGCGAAGGACCCGATGGCGGTGAAGACAACAGCTGCGCGAGAGCAAGAAAATGGATTCTCGATCACGGTGGTGTCACTTACATACCTTCTTGGGGCAAAACTTGGCTCTCGGTATGTCCACGCCATACTCAGAGAAAAATTCTTATAGAACATACACATATAAATTATGTGTATGATATAATATATTATATTTATGTATATATATGCATATATATCGGCGTAAATTAAAATGTTCGGGGGTATTAGTAATACTTACTCGAATATAAATGTATATATGTAAGATTTATGATTGTATTAGAAAACCATATACTTTATACAATACATTCGATTAGGCTTTTAGTTTTTTTTTTTCTATAGTTTTTTTTAGATCTTGAGAGATTTCTATGTTATTATTATTATTATTATTATTATTATTATATTTGATTTATTTATTTATTTATTTAGATCTTGAGAGATTTCTATGTTTTTTAATTGTTATAGATACTTGGCATATTTGATTGGTCTGGATGCAATCCCATGCCTCCAGAGTTTTGGCTTCTTCCATCTTACCTTCCTGTACATCCAGGTTTGTTCTTTCAAGTTCTTAGTTGTGACTCATTATTAAAAGGGTAAATTGCGGCAATAATGCACAACCTTTGGTAAACAGGGGTTTTAGGTCCCTAACTTTTCAAAGTGTTGGCAAAAATGCACAACCTGCGTTGACCGTGAAACTTGTTGGTCCTTTTGTTAATAATGTTAACTTGTGATGATGTGGCATCATGTTATTGTCATATGGATAGCCAATTGAGCAGGAAATTACAAGGACCAACAAATTTTACGGTCAACGTAGGTTGTGCATTTTTATCAACACTTTGAAAGATTAGGGACCTAAAACCCCAATTGACCAAAATTGTGCATTATTGCCGCATTTATCTTAATTAAAATAAAGTAATCTATATATGCCCTTTTATGTAATTAAAAATATAACCAAATTTGGTCCATGATATACTTGGAATCAATGTTGATTATAGCTATATTTGTCTCTCCATGCTTAATTAGTAATATATAGTGCTGGATTTTATTAAGAATTAAATACCAAAGGTTCGAATTTTCGGTACATCGATGGATTACAGATTCGCTGAACGGTAAACAATATAGGTATTTTAATATTATTTATGTTGAATTTTACCGATAAGACTTTTGTGGGTTTATCAGTAACCGACATGTATTCTACTAAACAATGAGAAGCCTAACAATGAAGAAATGTCGTTTTGACGGCCCAAACGAAATATTTTAACCGAAAACCGAGGCAAGGAATTTTCAACATACCCTCAACTTTTTTTATACAAATTTATAAAAGTATCGTGAGATGTTTCGTATAAGTTTTATGAGATTTTTTTGTGTGTTTTCGGATAAGGTTTGCATCTTGTAAATCGGTTAGGTTTCTTAACATTTGGTAAATTTAACTTCCGTTGTGCCGCCGGCAATTTAAACTTTGGATTTTACAAAAACAGAAAGAAAGAAAAAAATTAAAAAAATTCGTTGTCACACTGAGTCTTGAATCCTTAATTTTGAATTTTTAAAATTGATCCTTTCCTTTTTATTTTTGTCGAAATATGTAGCTAAGATGTGGTGCTATTGTCGATTGGTTTACATGCCAATGTCGTATCTGTATGGCAAGAGATTCGTTGGTCCAATCACACCTCTCATTCTACAACTCAGAGACGAACTCCACACTCAACCTTTCAATCAAATAGATTGGACCAAAGCTCGTCATCTCTGTGCTAAGGCAAGTGTACAAGTCCAACATATACCTTAAATAAACCCCCCATATATACTGCCGTTAATTATGTATATATATATTTGTATTTTCCAGGAGGACCTATACTATCCTCCTCCTTGGGCTCAAGACTTTCTTTGGGATACTTTGTACACATGCACGGAGCCTATTCTCACTCGGTGGCCGATGAACAAAGTGATAAGAGAAAGGGCTCTTAAACAGACCATGAAGCATATTCACTACGAAGATGAGAACAGTCGATACATTACCATTGGATGTGTTGAAAAGGTTGATGCTCACTTTCTTGAAGTTTGATGCTAACTTTTCGTAATGCTAAAAACATTACCAAACTGACAAGCTATCATGCATTGCTGGTTATGTGGAATATATAATAGGTGTTATGTATGCTCTCGTGTTGGGTTGAAGATCCAAATGGCGAATACTTCAAGAAGCATCTCGCGAGGATACCGGATTTCATATGGGTCGCTGAAGACGGAATGAAGATTCAAGTGAGACATTTACTTCACGCTTTACTAAATTATAATTCTAGAACAATTTGAATATATGCTAAATTAACTCGGTAAAATTAAGTCGAATAACATGTTTGAATGCGGTAAGTTATTTCGGTACATGTTGAAAATTTGCAGAGTTTCGGTAGCCAGCTCTGGGATGCTTGTTTTGCGGTGCAAGCTTTCCTTGCTTCTAAACTCACTGAGGAAATCGGTCCAGCTCTTGCCAGGGGTCATGACTTCATAAAGAAATCTCAGGTTAATTGGAAAATGTTGATTTCAAATTTGATTTAACATATGACATAACCAATTTGGCTAGTGAGACTGATTTCTCGTTTGCTTTTTCGGAAAATGATTTAAAGGTGAAAGACGACCCTTCTGGTGACTTCGTAGGCATGTATCGTCACATTTCAAAAGGGTCGTGGACATTTTCCGACCAGGATCATGGTTGGCAACTTTCAGATTGTACTGCAGAAGGTCTCAAGGTAAGCTCTTACCAGACTGATGTTCTGATCATACACTAGTACTAACAAGTAACAATATTAATTTACTAGTGATTTCTTTGACAAGTATATGCCTAACAAAGTATCTTTCATGACAGAGCTGTTTGTTGCTCTCGCTGCTGCCACCAGAGCTCGTCGGCGAACCAATAGAGTTTGAGAGAATCGATGACGCACTTACTAATCTATTTTCCTTACAGGTGAGGCAGTGGAATAGTTCATAAAAACAGTGCAGATTAGAATAATAAATTCGTCGATACATATACGAGTTTTTTTTTTTTTTTTTATCTTAATTAATCTCTTATAATTTGATTCTGGCCGGTGCAGGGTAAGAATGGTGGGCTAGCAGGATGGGAGCCTGTGAGATCACATCCCTGGTTAGAGGTAATTATTTTCACATTTTTCTATTTTGATACAAAATAATAATGATACAAACTCAAAATCTTTTTTTCTTTGCATTTCAGATTCTCAATCCAGTTGAGTTTTTGGAGAACATCGTCGTCGAGCATGACTACGTGGAATGCACGGCGTCTTCAATCCAAGCAATGGTTATGTTCAAGAAGCAATACCCGGGATACCGGGAGAACGAGATCAACAGCTTCATAAAGAATGCTGTGAGGTATCTCGAAAACAAACAAATGCAGAATGGTTCATGGTAAATTATTCGACTTGCTCTTCGTCAAAGTATATTAACAAAACTTGATAAAATGAATATAATATCAAACCCGGGAATTAACAGGTACGGAAACTGGGGAGTGTGCTTCATTTACGGTGCGTTCTTCGCCTTGGGAGGACTCGCGGCTGCCAACAAGACTTATGCAAACAGCACCACTGTAAGCAGAGGGGTTGACTTTCTGCTTCGAACGCAAAGTCCCGATGGCGGATGGGGAGAAAGTTACCTCTCGTGCCCGGAAAAGGTAATGATGAGCAATCCAAGCTCAACAACTACGAAATCGGGACTTTTCCAAGTGTAGATTCATATATATTATATGCTCAGAGGTTGATGAAAAATCTAATTTAGTAAGAATTTATTTGAAGAAATTGAAACTCTTAACCATTTGAAAATAAAAGGCATTACAATTTTCAACTTTTTTTGTGCATGGTGCGTTCAGGACTACGTACCGCTTCCGGAAAACCGATCAAATGTAGTGCAAACCGCGTGGGCTATGATGGGTCTGATCAGCTCCGGACAAGCGGAGAGAGACCCGACCCCTCTTCATCGTGCTGCGAAGCTTCTCATCAACTCTCAGATGGAGAACGGAGATTTCCCACAGGAGGTACCTATTATATATCTTACAAATAATCAATAAAGGGTCTAAATATTAGCTTTAATATTGTGTAGCACTGAATTTTAAAAAAAATAAAAATGAATGGCTGATTATTATGCAGGAAATAACAGGGGTTTTCAAGATGAACTGTATGCTGCACTATCCAATGTACAGGAACGCTTTTCCAATGTGGGCCCTTGCAGAGTACCGCAATTGTCTTGCCAAGCCTGAGAATATGTGAATCACCCACTTCATTTCGAATCACTAAGTCATGGTCTTGATATTCTGTAAAAAAATAAGACTCTTGTAATTTGTTTCTTAAGAAGTCCAACCGGACAGAACATGTTGTATAGTGTTCGGAAATGCCTGAGAATCTATGAATGTACACATCAACGTTCACAAACATTG
>CATOZS010000076.1:0-31027 GCA_954871525.1 Parietaria judaica
TTAAAGAATTTTTAAGTTTATGATCGTGTCGGTATACTATGAAATTAAATCACATGTCACAAATTTAAATGATGGTGTGTCACCATGACATTTGAATATGTGATATTGAGATCAGAGGATATTAATATATTTTAATTAGTTAGATTTAATTATTAATATCTTATTGATAATTAATTAATATATTTTAATATATTTTAATTAGTTAGATTTAATTGTTATATATGTGTATGTTTGTGTAAATCAATATGCAGTGTAAATCAATAAGCAGCAAAGAGATAGGAATCGATTCCTATTCGAATGACAAGATTTGGTGTTTTCTTATTTGCAGCATAAGTACCAAATGTTTTGGTATTTAAATAAAACCCTAAAATTAATTAAATCCATTGGATCGGTTATGATATAATATCAACCGTTGGATTAAGATAATTGATTTTAACCCTAAATGTAATTCAAAATTAATATCTTGGTGACCAAGCTTAGGTTTTTTGAATTTGATTAAATAATTGATCCGTTAGATCGGTTTAAGATTTAATCTTTACTGTCGGACTGGAAATTAATTAATTATATATATAATATATAATTTTTGAACGTAATATATGGATAAAATTGAATTATGACTTTTACCAAGTCTTAGGGTATTTGATTTTATCCTTAATTAATTTGATCCATTAGATAAGTTTAAGATTTATCTCAACCGATGGATCTAGATAATTATAATTTGAATTTTTTATTATATATATATTTGAAAATCAAAATAAAAGGATAAGAATGGTTATTTGATTTTACCGAGTATTTCTTATTTAATTAAATCCCTAATTAATTTTATCCATTAGATAAGATTAAATCTAGACGATTGGATTAAAATATTAGTTATATTTAATAATAGAATTCGAAATAATAGGGAGGGAATTTCTGGAATTCAGTTACGTTACAGTCTAAGCCTATAAATAGGGTGTTCATTCTACACATTTTACACACCTCTCCCTAGAGAAAAATTTGAAATCTCCCTCTCCTTAAGGGTCTGTGATTTTTTTCTCTGGCCCCTCTCTCTGGTTCGGCTTAAGAGACTTAGTCTCCAGAATCTTAAAAAGATCCATCAGTTAAAGTTTGCGACGGAGTCCTACCGGCGAAGCCAACGCTTCGGTACGAGGAATCTAGGAGAATATCCCGGAAGATCACAGGCGGAGCCCTACCAAGTTCAGAACGCGCAGCCGGAAGTTGTTAACTGAGGTACGACCTTATGCATTGGGTTAATAAATGCCACTATTTACCGCTTTCTACTTATTTCCTATAGGCTAGATTATTAATAATGATTTATGAATATTAAATTACATAATATTTTTTCAGATCTTGTAATATGGTTATTATCCAATATCCGGACCGTTGTTCGATTAACAAGTTTTCCGCTTTAAAATAATTTTTAAATGTTACCCGGACGGTTCGGAGGCATATTTCACGATAATATTCTTAAGATCCGAGGTGTGATCCCAACAAAACAGTTCACAGTCTTATGACCTGAGAGCTAATGTCGTACGAATCTAAAATGAGAGCTAATGTCGTCATTAAGCTTTCACGAGTTACATGTATTGCCTTAACAATTTATGTCCTTCTTCTGTTTCCATCTCTCTCTTTAACCCGGAGCTTCCTCTGATAGGGTTTCGCTGCTCGCCAGAACTCCGGTCGCCTCTTGCACGCGATCTAGGCTCTGAATTTTCCTCCAGCTCCTTCAGCGCCAACAATGGCAGATCCAGCTCCCTCGGAGTACACCTCCACCGATGATGAAGAGAACGAGTGGGAGAAATACGTTCAGCCACCTTTGTCGCCTCTGCCAGAAGGAGTCTCTACAATGCCCTCGATTGACGTGCCTCATTCCCGTTTTGACGACAATCCGGTGGTCTCTGGTCAAAACTCGCCCTCGCAAGGCTCAAGCGTACCATGTACGATCTCTTCTCCTTGGTTTTTTCTTCTCTTCTTGGTTTGAGAAACCCTAGATCGATTTAAGGCTAGATCTTAGGGAACGCGAGGAGCATATGCTTGTGTATGATTAGTAACTCTCTTAGGGCTTTTCTTATGGTGTCTTTCAACTGAATCAATAATCTCTACTTATACGTACACTAGATTAGATTCTTTAGGCACGTTTTAGGTTTAGTTATTAGTTAGGTCCATTCTCTCATTGGGTTAATGACGGCAAAAAATATCTAAATTTTTTCAAGGAACCATTGCCTAAGTTTAAAAGTGGTGGCAGAAGTACACAAAGTCACATTTGGGACGTTGACCACTCTTTTGTCCTAACACAGTCAAATTACTTGTTAACTTTGGCCACGCGAACAAATGTGGGTTGCTGACACAATAATTTTTTTGCCATATGAATGAGCCCAATTAGGGGATTAATTCTTTAGTTTGTCGTATTCGAGGCTGATGGCTCGTCCACGTGGCAAAAACTTGCGATGTCAGCAATCCACGTTTGTCCATGTGGCAAAAACGGGTAAGTTAACTGCATTACGAGAATGGAGTGGTCAACGCCCTTAATATAACTTTGGGTACTTTTGCCACTACTTTTAGACTTTGAGTACACGAGGAGTTCATTAAGAAAACATTTTTCCTCATTTGATCCCTTTTTATGTTATTCTGATTTAGGGACGTGACTGAGCTTCGGCTCGGTTATGAGTGTGGCTCAGGAAGTCAACGGGAGGCTCAGTGGTCAACAGGTTACTTAACATTTGCTGCCGGTTTGGTAAGTTTAAATTCTGTTGTGCCCGGTAATTAAAACCTTGGATTTTACAATATATATATGCAAATAATTTTGGTGGTCACACTTAGTCTTGAATATGGCGACATAGCATACCCGGACTTCTTTCGAATTTCCGGAGCCAACAATTTTGTATACTCAGAATTATCTTAAATTTTTTAGGACGAAATTTTTTTCAGAGAATAGAATCGTAGTATCCAAAAATAAATGATCAGCTTTAATGGACAATGGGGTTCAATTTTCAAAAATTAGGGAGTGATGATTAAATAATCAAATTTTATCATCACCCATTACACGTGTTCTTTAATTGTGCTTATTAGATGCATATTTCATTCAATTGAATCCCACACTTCTTCTCCCACCTATTTCTTTTCTCTTCCTACGATGGCATTTTCCCCTCTTTATGTCCAAAATCTTGCAGCCCTCGCCAATTCTTCTCTCTCTTCCTCTAGCTATCTGCCATCATCCCTCGGCGATTTAGTCCAAGCTGACACTATGCCGAGACTTGTTAAGGTCGAACTCGTTTGGGCCTTGTTTTACTGGGCCTTGATTGAATCTTGGTGGGTCAAATATCTACATAACCAAATTGATTTACAAGATGCAAACCGTAATAAAAAACACACATAAAAAAGTATCATAAAACTTATACGAAATATCTCACAATACTTTCATAAATTTATATAAAAAATCGAGGGTATATTGAAAAAAATACTTACTAAAGACTCATTCCCTCGGTTTTTCGGTTAATATATTCTCATTTAGGCCTTCAAAGCAACATTTCTTCATTGTTAGGCTTATCACCAGCTCTCAAAACAACACCTATTGTCATATACTAATTAGTTTTATGAATATATTATTAATTGGATGATTTTCTAAGTGCATGAAGACTAGTTCCCAATGCATGCAAGTATTTTTCAAGGTGAATGAAGATGACTTCCCAAAATTCATGTATAGATTATCTCTCTCAAGTATATTTACTATTTTACCCTTTTAGTTGTATTCTTGTAGCCTATAAATAGAGGCCTTTGTAACACGTTAAATACACAAGCAATAAAACTATCTTCCCTAATCTCTCTATTGTTCATATGCTCTCTATTATCATATTGCCTTCTCTTTATTTTTCTGATTAGATTCGGCACGAGTCCAAATATTGTTCCATCTTAGATTGTTTATAATGTGCGAAATAATAAGATTGTAATTTCACCACAATGCACATAAGATGATCTCTCTTAATTAATACACAAAATTGTAGATTGATAATTTTTCTCGGTCGAGCACTCTCTTTGTCCAATTCCGTCTTACCAAACAAGACTGACTTCTGACCAACCCGCGAAGGGTTGTGAAGTTGGATCCTCATATATACTATCAATTACTCCAAAAGATTGATAAATGTTTACCAATTTTTATGCTCCAATACTAAATTGATCTTTAGTTTTAAATATATTAAACATTATACTACTCGATTCCAAGAAGCAATGTGAAATTGCAAAGGAGCAAAAAAATCAAGATAGTAAGATAATGAGGCAGGTTTTTTGGAAGAGACCGTTAATGACATAACTATTTGTAATCTTATAAGATTATAAGTACCCGAAGAATAGTAAATTTGAATGAGCTCAAACGTTATGCCATTATATTATATTTTATGGAATCAATATTAAATGAAAAGTTTTTTACATCAAATTACAAAGTAGCGCTATATATGGACGACTTTAGAGGATCTTAAATTTGATTGAAATAGATGGCTAAATACAGGACACAATATTGAACCTGTAGTCCAAACACTTTGAGAATGGTCATTCCAGTGGGGAACAAAACTCATGCGAATGTGTAATGAATTGAATCCTGGCACATAATGGCCCTATGTGGTGGATATTATTCTATGAAAGTATGGAAGTTTATATTAGGCATCTCAATGTGATCACAGGGAATTGTGTGTGATGTATTTTTAATAGGACATGAAGAGTCAAAGAAAAACAAACTCTAATTAACGAAAGAGTTCAAGAATAAAACTCTAGAAGTATAATTTCTCCTCAACTTACTCATTAAACGGGAATTGATAAGCCCGCATATAAAGTTGAGAAGTATTCATTGAGTACCTAAATGAGAAGAATTGACAAGGCGCTAGAGCACTACAATCCTTGCCGAGTGTTAGACCAACGTACGCTTAACACTCTGCTAGGAACCAATATAAATTACGTGAATACATGCAATTACAGAGTTCAAAGTTAATTGAATTATGTAAAATAAAAAATAAATACTCTATACATGATTTTTTGGTGATAATAGTGTACGAACTGTAGATATGAAAGATCACTACTACAAAAGGGATACCACTACACTTTTTAAGTTTAGTCGGATCTCTACACTTATTATGTGTCATCGGATCCATCGTCGTTGGATATCCGACTACGGTAAAACTTCCGTCGTCGGAATATGGATCCGACGACACTTAAAAAGTATCGTCGGACCGATAAATCTCTGCGGCAAAAATAAATACCCCGCGGCGAACTTTGTCCAATGACATATAATAAGTTTCGTCAGAACATAATCAGCCGCGGCAAATTTATCTCAGCCGCGGCGAATTATACCATAGAACCCACATAATTAATCTCCTGCAAATGTACGTCGCGGTGAGTTTTTGTGCGTTGCGGCCAGGTTTCCGACGACACTGTTGGAGTCTACGTGATACATGAATCATCGATCGATACAATGTCCGTATCCAAGCGTCGTCGAAGTCACCTCCTTTGGCAAACTGGAGATCCATAGGTTTAATCTCGACCTAAAAAATCAAATTCAATATTCAAAGTTAGTATAATAAAATATAAATAACAACATACAAATTAATCAAATAATAGCTCAACATTATGTAAAACATACCCTGACATTACTGCAAAGACCGGAAATGAGGAACGGGAATCCCAATGCGCTCTTCTTAGTGGTGTAGTTGACCTTGTTCATGTGGTGGAGAATCTCTCGACCGACATCGATGTTCAATAGAAATCCAATTCCTAAATCAATCACAAAATCAAAAAACCCTAAATTCCAATTCCTAAATAAATCACAAAATCTAAACTATTCACAATTTCTAAACTAAATCAATTCACAATTCCAAAACCTAATCACAATTCACAATTGTTGGCGTGGTTTCCCACCTCAATCAGTCAAGTATGACTTGTGAGCGTATGATAATTTTGGATGAAACAATTTGGTGGAATCCGATCTCTCGCGTTGCAAGCTCACGATTCACTCACGATATATATATATATATATATATATATATATATATATATATATATATATGTATATAAGCGATATAAATGAGACGAGGGATTTTTTTATAGAGGTTCGTCCCAAAGCGGTAGTTGACTACTTCCTCTGTCAGTTTATTGCGACAATGAACATAGACAGATAACTACAGACAGCTAGACCGCGTCTGAGAATAGAAAAAAAATAGAGAAGGAGAGAAAGAATACAATAAGATCTCAGAAGGACAAGAATGCCGGGTAGAAACTCTTCAATGTATTCTCTCGAGGTTGTGAGTATGCGTGTGTGTTTATCTGAGCTTGAGCTTTGGCATTTATAGGCTTCAATTCTTCCCGTTGAACTTCCAGGAATCGAGGGGTCTTCACTCCGTGCTGACCGGGTTGAATGGACGATCTGGCTACACGTGTCCCATGACTTCGTTCTCGTCGTCGTGTTTGAATTATGCCCGTTGGAGACTTGACTCTGTGCTCCTGGTCTTCCGTCTGAGTTTGAAATATGATGCCGGGTAGAGAATATGACGACTCTACCCTCGTCTTTCTGGGCTGATGTCGAATGGATTTGGGCTTTAGAACTCATTGGGCTGAGTAGCCTGTATCCGTAGGTTCTTGGTCTGATTGAGAATCTCTTTGGGCTTCTCAAATGGGCTTTTACGAATACTAGTTTATTTCTTTAAAGCCTTTTATCATGGTTTGTAAATTTAATTAATTCACAACCTTAGCACTTTATGTCATATTAAATAATGACGAATTTGTACATCAACAACAATTCTAAAATCAAAACCAATTCCTAAACTAAACCAACTCACAAGACTCAATTCAAAATTCAAATATAATTTTTGAACTAAATTCCTAAATCAATCACAAAATCAAAACCCTAGAAATCTAATTCATAAATCAATCACAAAATCAAAACATTAAATTCCAAATCCTAACTCAGTACAAAATCGAAACCCTAAATCCCCTAAATTCCACCATTAAATCGAAGAAAAAAAGCATACCTTAATGCCTTGGGCGACGGCGAGCGATGACGAAACACAGCGGGAGACGGCAAGCGACGGCAGAGTACGGCGAGAGGAGAGACGGCGTGCGACAGCAAACTACGGCGGCTAGGGTGCGAGTATGGTCACGACAGAGGCAGAGGGGGAGGCGAGAGAGAGAGAGGGGTGCGAGCTAGGTTTCGTGAGGTGCTGCGAAACTTAAAACACGATAATTCGCCGCGGCGAACTTATAATCACCACGACAAATTATACCAACGACACATTTTTGTGTCTTTGGAATATATGTCGTTTTCTGTTCTGACGACGGATAAATTCTGTCGTCGGATCACAATTAGCCGCGGCATATATGATCTCGCTGCGGCGAATGTCTACTCGCCACGGAAGAATATTGTTTTGTGACGACGTATAAAAATTTCCTTCGTCAAAAAATCTGACGATGGATTTGTAATTTTATCGTCGGATTTTGACTTCCAACGACGGTTTTTGTCTTCCGTAGTCGAATCTCGGTAGTATAATTTCATATTTGTAGTAGTGGATAAAATAGGTATGTTAAAAAAAAATAAGTGTTAAATGACTTGATTATCTCTCTTTATATTAACAGATGATTGAAAATTCAGATCTGTTCATTTTATTTTCAATGAAATGAATTAACCAAGTATTTTTTTTTTTAAGTTCTAAGTTGTATGTGTTTCAATGTAAAGTATATTTAGATAAGTGTTACAAAGGTCTCCTTTTAGTTTAAGCGTCAACATTACTGTTATAATTTTTTTTCACATGTCAATAAATGTACATATTGATTTGAAATATTCATGTAACTCTATGTTATAATATTAAATAGTTGCACACTAGAAGAAAATGATATTATAGTGCATATCATAAATTAATATATATTTCCAACTTCTTTAAGTTGTAACTGTTAATCTTAAATTTTCTTGGCTTGAAATTTAAATTTTACCTTATTGCAAAAAAGACGTAAGGTTGTAGTAAAAAAATTTGATGTTACATAATTATTAACGTTTTATTTAATATCCGATTCATATTAATTAGAATTCGTTTTAGTTTTATATGGATACTTTTTTTTTTTACAGCCATTATGTATTTATGGTATTTATGTCACTAAAAGAGAGTCTAATATATGAAATTGTATTAAATGGGATTGGTGCTGAAAGGTTGCAAAGATGGTTCAAGAGGACAACTTGAATATTTGACGGTTGTTCGTGTCATGTATTTTTTATCTCATAAAAGCTTCTATTTAGTAATTAAGAGATATAATGGAATGAATTTAGCCATTACTAGTTTTAGATGTGACATTCACTGCAAAATAGAGTAGAAAATGCGGGATTCGAGTAGAGATGTTCTAGGAATGAGAAATCAAAAGAGATACATAATTTAATTTAATTTTCTTGAAGACAAATTAATCTAATTCAGAATTATTAATAGAATAAAAGAGTGAAACTTCTCTAATTTATTAATTTTGCATCTAAATTCAAAACATATATATTTTAATACTGAATTTCTCTGAAAAATTATCATTCTTTAATATATTAATATTTTTATTTATTGTTAATAGACCTTAATTACTTAATTTTATGCTTAATCAATATTGTATATACACGATAATTTTAATTGTGAATAAATAAAAAATAATTTTAATTTTAATTGTTAATAAATAAATAAATAAATAAAAGACAACAAAATATTTTGAATAATTTGATTAAATTTTATACACGATATTCAATCCACTAGTTACATTATTATCAAAAGACCATATTTTGATGGAATTGTTATTCCAATATATATATATAAATATATATATATATATATATTTTTTAAGGCAGTCTTGTCTCAGTAGGGATCGAACCCACAACATTCACTTTAGAGGTATTGTGGAATTACCACTAGACTATCCTAGCAACCACATTGTTATTCCAACATTCAACGATGTAATTAAGATTACAATCTCACTCTCTTTTTTTCTTTCCCAATATACCATTAAAAACTACTCATTCTCCTATGTTTTTCTCCACGTTGTTCTATGCTTGAGCCTAGTGTCACGTGCTTAGAGTTTTCCCCTAACTCGTAAGCTCCCGTGCGGCACTTAGCTTCACTCCCCCGAGTTACTAAGTCAGCCTTTCCCCGAATCCCCTAGGCAAGGCCTTTGAAGAACACTCAAACTCACACAAGACAAAGAGAGATTAGTTTAGAGAGAGAACTTTAGTGAGAGAACTTTTGAATTGGATTTCTTGGATACTTGGATGATTTACAAATGAATGAGCCACACCTATTTATAGGCTCCATGGTTTACAATCAATGGCTAAGATTAAA
Source organism: Parietaria judaica (assembly GCA_954871525.1). Lineage (NCBI taxonomy): Eukaryota > Viridiplantae > Streptophyta > Magnoliopsida > Rosales > Urticaceae > Parietaria > Parietaria judaica. The sequence goes on from CATOZS010000076.1 coordinate 9,336, forward strand.
CTAATCTAATGGCTAAGATTAACCCTCTAGACTTTTCCACACTATTCTACTAAGTCTAGAAACTAAGACATATAACTAGGACTTCCTAGAATGCCCTAGAACACTCTCCATCCTCTAGGACTCCAATACTTTCTAAACTACTCTAGGGAACTCTAGAATACTCCACACCTTCTCCATCCATCAAGAATAATGTAGGTTCTTCTAGAGAATTCTGGAGTCTTCCCCTGTAAACCTCCATGAAGTGCGGCTTTTTGAATGGAGAACGCGCGGGACGTGACACTAGGCACTATTTCTCTCTCCCATTGGCCATGGCCCATTACTATCTTTTTCCTTATTGATTGTAATCAAAACCAAGGTTCGACTTATCGTGGATAATCGTGGATAATCGACGATTATCGGTCTTACCGATGTTTCCCGATAAATAATCCACTACACTAGTTGTCGTTTTGGTAACTTATCACCGATAATCGAGGAAAAGGATAACCTTTTCCAACGGATTATCGGAAAACGCAGTGTAAAAAAGAGGGATTTTTCAGTCAATTAAAAAAATAATATTGGATGGTATAAATGTGATTTTTTCGAAGATTTTCGGGTTCAAACCCTACTTCTCGCCATTTTCGTCGCCTCCAAGCAACTTCTTGGTGATTTTCGCGATTATCGAACTGGTAAGAGGCTCGATTTTTGGCTGTTTCTTCTGGTTGTCTTCGATTAGCTAGAATGTGGCAAAAGTGTGTAAAGTTTTTATTTAACCATTTTTACCGAATTTCTTCCATTTGTATCAAACTTTTTGGTAGATCTAGGACTTATAATGATATATATATATGAATCATGCATTTTTCTTTGATGTTTGATCATTTTCACGATTTTGAGAAGTTTTGCATGAGTTCCAAAACTAAGAGTTCATTGTTCATAGAAGTTATGTTTAGAAGTGAGTAAAGCTTGTTACTTTTGTAATTTTGAGATGTTTTTTTACATTATCATGAATATATCTTGATGAAAAGTTGTTTTCATGACTTAGTTTGTGATTATTTTGATAGATTTAGATGAAATTTGGATTGTAATCCTTGTTAGGCAAAAGCATACAAAGTTTTGAACTTGGAACTTCGCTAAAAATAGAGTTTTTTTTTTTTTTTTTTTTATGATTTATGGTTTGAGGCAGAGTTACAAACTTTACAAAGTTTCCGGTGAGTTTTTATTGAATTTTTTAGGCAAATTTGATGCTAATTCCGGTTATCTCAAAATTGCGGCATAAGTATTTGAAGTTAATATTTTTTTCGTTTATGAAGTATTCTACTCATTTTTTTGAGTGTTTTCGTTTATTAAATATTTTTTTAAATATTAATCTAAATAATTCGGATTTTTTTCATAATTGCGGCAAAAGTGATTGAAGTTTTTGTTTTGTGATTTGTGAGGTAATTTACTCATTTTTTTGTGTTTTTTTTCATTAAATATGTTTTGAAATATTAATCTGAGTTTTTGGTATAATTTATTTTCATATTTGACAATAATTCGGCTATTAACATAAGTGCGGCAAAAGTCTTCCAAGTTTATCTTCTTGTGATTCTTTGGTAATCTAATGACTTTTGTCGCTGTTAGCTTTCATTAAATATTTATTGATACAATAATTTGATATGTTGGTGGAATTGAATTTGTTTTTTAGGTAAGATTGTATTTTGCCATTTATCTTTTTGTTTTTAACTAGTCTCTTAATTCTTCTTTTTGTTTAGGTTGAAGATGAGTACATATAATATTTCGAGGGAACATTGCACTCTATATGGGGATCCGAGCAACAACTCGAGTTTCAAGTGCAATTATTGCGGGAAGGAAATCAGAGTTAGCGAAATCATGAGAATGAAACAGCATTTGGCCGGCTCCGATAAGAACAAAAATTTTGCACATGAGATCGTACGCACTTCGAACGTGCATGACTTGTTTCGGAACAAATATCTAAAGATGCATATGGAAGCAAGTTGTGCCACATGAGATCGTCTTTTTTTCGAGGTCAGGGAAGTTGGTCTGAGACTCTGAGTATTATCTATCCTATCTATTATTTATCCATTATGTGTTTGAGTTTTTAGATTATGTGTTTGATAGTTGAGATTTGTAAGACTGTGTTTTATTAGTGTTTTAGAGACTTGTGATGGAATTAAATGTGTGTATGACTTTTTATTTTTATTGTTTTATGGGAGTGTGTATGACTTTATTTAATATATTCTGAGGTATGATATTATAAAAATATTTTGTAAATTTTCCGTCGAAAAGTATCGAAAAGTGTCGATAATCCTCGATAAGTATCGATAATCGGTAAGCTACAGTATTATTAGTTTTCCGTCGATAATCCGATAATCCGTCGATTAATCTGTCGATAACGGCAAGCGATTTATCGGTTATCTAGATAAGTTGAACCTTGATCAAAACTATGTTAGCTGAATTCTTTTATGTTCGTATATTATTTAGGGTTAATTGCGGCAATAATGCACAACCTTTGGTCAACAGGGGTTTTAGGTCCTCAACCCTTTAAAGTGTGGGCAAAAATGCACAACGTTTGTTGATTGAAAAATCAGTTAGTCCTTCCATTAAGGGAGTTAAATGTTGCTTATGTGGCATTTTGGCTAAAGTACCAATTTTTTTAACACTAAAAATACTAATTTTTCAACGATAAAAGTACCATTTTTGAGAATGACACTATTTCTTTTCAGCGGTAAAAGTACCATTTTTTGAATCATCTCACTGAAAAGTACCAATTCCATTTGTTTCAATATTAATTTTTGTTGTGGTTGAAGTTTAAACATCTAAAAATATTCTACCGTAAGTTTCAAAATATCTTTCGACAAATTAGTTTTGTTATCTTTTTAAAACTTTACCACTATAAATATATACATATATATACACCGCATACTCTAAGATAATTGGCGGTATTTTGTCGCAAATATTCCCAATATATATAATCTTTTCAAGCATATATATAGAGAGAGATGACACTTTATTACAGTTTGGAGTGTGGTATAAATTGTCAAAAGATTGACCCCGCAAAGAAAGATCAATGGTAATAATGATGAATGAAGCCACTAATTACACTAAATTAATTACGTATAAGTCTATAAGATATTCATAGAACTAGGAGTATTGGTTCAATAAAAATGTGTTGCAGAACTTTAATAATTTTGCCAAAAAAGTACCAATTCCATTTGCCAAATAACTTTAATATTTTGTAATACTTTTGCCGCTAATAACTTTAAAAAATTGGTACTTTAATCATAATGATATTATATGAGAAAAAATAGTACTTATGCCGCAAATAATTAATATATTACATGTGGCAACTCATGTCTCACGTTGATGGCCACATGGCGAGCCCAGATGCTACATAAGCAGCATTTAACGTCCCCTTAACGGAAGGACTAACTGATTTTACAGTCAACGAACGTTGTGCATTTTTGCCAACACTTTGAAAGGTTGAGGACCTAAAACCCCTGTTGACCAAAGGTTGTGCATTATTGCCGCAATTAACCGTATTATTTATTACATTTTATAAAATTTGCATCATCTTGTTTCACAATTTATAAAGGAAAGAATATTAAGACGTGTTTTCATTATGAGTTGTTAAATATTAAAAAAAATAAAGATTATAACTAAATAATGTAATGGGCATTCATATGGATCATATATTTATTACAATTACGTTTACGATTCCAATGTATTACGATTACGATCATAATTACTTTAAAGTGAACTCCACCTAAAGTAATTCAACGAAATCGTGCCCTGCACTGCACACAAGTAAATATTTCGAAATTGAAACAATTCACATACACTATCACGTTGAATTTAGGTAATTGAAATGTCACAAATACATACGACGAAACAATTCAACAGCGAACAACTTATTAAAAAGTGAAAGTAGCAAGTCTTATCCTTTTGAGCATAAAATTCGTAGGTACTCAAATTTCTAATACAAGCTTATCTTTCTCCCAGCTGGGGGCAGTGCTTTACGAAGTTGTGCATGAATACCAGCATCTCAACCCTAGCGTACTCCATGCCCGGGCACATCCTAAGGCCACCACCAAAGGGGACATATGTGTAAGGGGCGGGCCCGCTTCCCTCGAAGCGGGTCGGGTCAAACTGATCAGGGTCATGGAAGAAGGCTGGGTTCATATGGTTGGCAGTGGCACCCCAGAAGACCTTCCAACCTTTGGGAACTAGGAAGCCATTGTAGGTGAAGTCGGTGATGGCCTCCTTGAAGTTTCCCGGAGCTGGCGAAGCTAGTCGGAGTACTTCTTGAGCGACATTCCAAGAGTATTTCATGTTCTTTAGGTCATCCCAGTTCAGCGTCTCCCCGTCTGCTTTTGACTTCGCAATAATCATTTGCTCTGTCATATGTAATTATTAGTATTTAGTAATACCCCTATCATCAGTTACGTATAAGGAATAAAAATAATTTCCCGGCCAAGACTGCTTAGGCCTTAGCTATTTAAGAAGGAAGCAGATATAAACTATATATAATAAACACAGATAAACTATATATATATATATATATATATATATATATATGCGCTCTGACCCGAAATCAAAACACACCGAAGCAAAGAACAAAAACAAAACGAATTCACACACTGTTTTACTCACACTGAATAAATGTGAGGAAATAAATAAATATAATAAGATTGTTATTTCATAATGGGACAATTTTCTTTTTATTTCGGTAAGAATTAAAACGTTACAATGACTTCCTCTTTATAAAATTATAAGTAGATACTAGAGTAACAGCATCTACACACTATCTCCACGATCCATAGTAATTATCTAGTTTATATAAAGTACAAACAGAGACCCACTAACTCATAAGTCCTAAGTCCTATTTGTATGCTTGACTAAATAATTAATATAATGTACGTGTACTCTTTTACCATGCACACACACTAAGTCTACACACTTTTATTAGTCAGAATCTAGTACTCCACGTCTCCACCTCTTGTACTCATTAGACCAAGTGAAGATTAGAAAGAAAAGAAAAACCCACAATATAAACCTCTTAAACAAAAATAAATCATATTGTTACCTGTAAAAAAATGGTATGCAATTATTTATTGTACTAATTATTACCGTTATTTTTTCTTTCTTTTCCCCTGCGCAGCGTTATTGCGTATCGGAGACAAGCAATGTTTTTAAAGCAATATATATTATGTTGCATGTCGTAGTAAAAACAATTATTATGCCGCCCAGGAAAGGACGTAATTAACCAAGATGGTTAAAAACAAATCAGAATGATGACATCTATATATCGTATTAGGCGAAGGGAAAAAGAAAAGTCTCCTACTTTTATGAAGTTCTCTAGTTATATAAAACTAAAAGTACGTAAAACTAATCATGTGAACAAAGAGAAAGAGAAAGAATTAATTTATGTACCGTTCTTTACGGCTTCAAAGATATGAGGAAGCTCAGTTAAATATTTCACGATGGATGTACACGCGGAGCTGGTGCTTCCGTGGCTAGCGTGGAGGAGTATGATAATCCAATTGACGATTTCGAGCTCGCTATATTCTCTGTCGTTGGTGCGCATGACGAGCATCTGGGAAATTATGTCTTGTCCCATGCTGGAATTTCCCTCAGCCTTCTTCCGCATGACCACCTTCATTAGCTCTTCTCGCACAACATTCATCGCCTTCAATGCCCGATTCAGCTTCGTCCCCGGAAAATTGATCGGGATGCATAAGATCCCAGATTCCACCGTGGCGTAAGCCTCCTCCAACCTCTTGATCTCCTCCGGGTTTTCAAGATTCGCTAAGACGATCATCCCAACCCGGAAGATGAGCCTCTTGGCAAGAGAAGCCATGGAAATGGATTTCACGCTACCGTCCCACTCAGTAGAAAAATACTGCCGGGAAACTTCATCAATTACACCAATACTGCGCCGTAGTGCTTCGGATCTCAGAAGGAGTGGGATAATCTTTCTGAATTTTCTTATCTCTGCTCCAGCGGTCGTCTTCATGGACGGATAGAAGAGCTTCACAAAGCTGCGCGGGAACCACGGCATCACAAGCTTGTCTTCATTGGAGAAAATGAACTTATTTCCCGTCGCGCCGCACAACACCACAGTGGGCTCACCTAGAAGGGAGGTTTTGAATGCGGCCCCGTCGACCGAACCCCCCCGGTCAAAGAAGAATTTCTCTACGTGGCCAGCTCGAAAGGCAGACAGGAAGGCGAGGCTCTCCCCAATAACCGGCCATCCCAACCGGCCCGGAGGTAGGTTAGAATATGACCGGTGCTTGCGGAAGAGAAGCAGGAGGGGGAGGGACACGACCAGAGAGAAAAGCAAGTAGTAGGGTACCATTTTAGAGGTAAGTATATTTTGATGCTTGGTAATGAGATAAGCTACTGAGTTATTTCCAATTTATAAGAACAGAGAGAGTATATCATAAGTACGTTTGTTGTGTGCTAGCCATTAAGATTATCGACAGCCGACAGGGTTTCCATAAAAGTATTATTTAACGTGTCTCCTATTATAAAATTGGATTAGTTATCTTGAAAGACTAACCGTAACCGTCTAATATAAAAATGGATGAATTATTTTAAAACTTCAACTTTCCCTTTTGTATTTACTTAGTCCAACACTTTGTAGATTGGGAAAGTGATGTATTGTTTAGAGAGTAGGGACCACTCACTTCTATTAGACTTTGAATCTGTAGCAAACAAAGAGTCACACCGAACTCGCCAGAGGAACGGAGCAGATAATGCATTCGCAACGAAAAAGGTTTCATTTGCGACGACGTAGCATGAGGCAGATCTGACCATGATGATGCAAGATGAGATATCTAATCCCTGCATCACCTATGATCTTATTTGCGTAACGATGTGCATGAGGAGATATCTAATCTGGGTACATTCGTGCAAATAGGACATTGTAGGAAATGCCCGAATTAGGATTTATCCTCATCGGGCTTTCCGGATCTGACCCGACTACACTATAGGGTAACGGGCCGACTCAGGCCCACACAGTAATTCTGAAAATATTAATTAATTAGTTAAATTAATTAATATTGACCTCATGAGCTTAGGCCTAATTACTGGGCCAAAAAGCCTATTATGTCATTATACCATATGAGCTATATGTACCCACTTAAACCTCATAATTGACAATCACTTGAGCCTAAACAGAGAGAAAACTTGCAGCCACTCTAGCCCAACCCTAGGTGCGATTTTATCTTCTCCCCGTGCCCCGTTAGTTCGTTGTCCAGTCACCGAGGAAGACCTAGCAGTCGACTTAGCTGATTTCTGGTCTATCACACATTCCCGCACTGACGTGGTATACAAGCTAGAGAATTTACAATTGTGAAGCTACAATCCCAAATACGTCACAACCGATCACATGAAGAACGAGGAGGAGTCGATAATTTTCTTTATAATTGACAAAAGTACTAAAAGTCTGGTAACGCATCCAAACTGATTCTCTTGTTTTTTGAATTTAATCTAGAGCTTAGTTTCGATAATATCTTATATTTTCCACCTCGAGATTGAGAAAAGTCAGCGAAAAACTCAACATAAATTAAATGCATATGATTGTTAATTATACTAACAAGGGATCTAATATTTAATAAATCGAATAGAAAATAATTAAGATTAACCGACAACCAGCTGTAATTAAGGGAATAAGATAAAGCTTTTTTTTAGAAATAGTAGGAAATTTAGAGTGTCAAAATAAATAGTATTTTTTTAAATTGTAATTAAGCCATATAAAAGCCCAGTAATTTGGCTATTTAAAACGACATTGTTTACTCTCAATGCTATTGCATGATAAAATTGTTGTATGGTAATAAATCTTCTCACTTTAATTCCTCACTGTCTATTACAAAACTTTAATTACACACTTTAATTCCTAAAAATATGATTTATTAATTGCATAACCAAACCATTAAATAAACAATAGCTACATTTTTCACCAAAAAAAATATTAGGTACATAATCGCAAAAAATGTAAACTTTGGGTACTTAAGCCACATTTTACCCAAAAAAATTAATTTCGTTTTAACTGACATGGCTGGTTACGTGGCGCTAATAACGAGGATCTTAACAAAATAGACGGAAGAAATGTAAATGCTTAACAGAACAAACAATAGCTACATTAGCCGCTAAAAAAAAATATTAGGTACATAATCGCAAAAAATATAAACTTTGGGTACTTTAGCCGCATTTTACCCCAAATTTTAATTATTGAAAGTTGTGTTGACGCTTTGCCATGAGTCGTGACTCATGACTCATGAGTCCTATCAGTCTGATAAATGAATTGATATTTTCACGCTTAAGCCTTTTAATATAAAAACAAAGAAATAAATTGAATATATAAGCAGTAAAAGTAAAACTATACAAGAATTATTTTTTTCATGTGCAATATATGTGTACCAGACGATCACATTTAACAAAGTTTTATACACATTAAGAGTTAAGATAACATAGCATGATATATCAGCAAGGTTTTTTATTTATATTTTTATACATCCCTATTCGAAATTCATTTTCCTTATTTAAATAATAGATACAATAAGTCAGATAATATTTTAATAGAATATCACGATCTGAGTTTGATTTTTTCTGACACATAAGTACAAATTAAATAGCATTAATCAATACCACGTTCGTACAAATTGGACTTCAGCTGTTTTAGTTGACGATTTTGCACTCATAAAGCATGAAACAGAACATGAGTTGCCCTGATCATAGAAATATAGGGTTAATGATGGCAAAAATATTCAAAGTTTGGTCAAAGAACCTCTCGGGTACTCAAAGTTTAAAAATGATGGTAAAAATACCCAAAGTCATATTTGGGTAGTTGACCACTCCAATCTCGTAACACCGTTAATTTACATGTTAACTCTGACCACGCAGACAAACGTGGGTTGCCGACAAAACATTTTTTTCCACGTTGACAAGCCCACATCAGCCTCGTTTACGAGAAAACAACGAATTAAACCCCTAAGTAATACTATTTAATACAACTAATTGAACCTCTAATAATTACACTTAACGAAACAGATTTTTCCACGTGGCCAGAGTTATTGGGTAAGTTAATGGTGTTACAAGAATGAAGTGGTCAACTCTCTAAATGTGACTTTGGGTATTTTTGCCACCACTTTTAAACTTTGGGTACCCGAAGGGTTCTTTGACCAAACTTTGGATATTTTTACCGTCATTAACCCTAGAAATATATATATAAGGGCCGTGCTTGAAATCTTTAAGGCTCGAGACGAAAGGATAACTTTGAAGGCTTTATTGAAATTGTAAAATTATATTCTGACACATAAGTATACAACATATTTGTATAATAAATAACTACCCATTAAAATATGAAAGATCTAGAGTTTTTAATAAATAACATACTAGTCAAATTTGTATAATATAGTTTTCTCGACCTTTTTTTTTCCGATAGAAATTGTAACTATAAACCACTAAACACTCTGAATTCATCTTACGGCATGGTTGATTGAAGATATGACTTGATCAATTTTAAACATGAGAAACTTCTATGTGCATGTCAACCATTGACCGGTGTTATTAGCATATTAAGTAGACAATCCATGCATTTCGATAAGTACAATCTAATTCTTTTATGTAATTCAAAGTGATTTTGGTACCATTAAATCGAGCTTTTTAGGGCCTTTAAATACATTTTTTTTTTTCAATTTTCGTTGTACGCGCCAGGTTACTTCACCCTTTCATCATGCACGACCCTAGTCCCTATATAGGGGCAATGACTATATATATATATATATATGTATAATGTATATATTGTAATATTATATGGTGTGTATTTTGTTGAGTTCGATCGCAATATAAATTGTTTAGGAAGTTTGTATTTTTCACGTGTTTGGGTCTAACATCATATAATTGCTCTCATAAACTATTGCGAAAAATATTTTATCGAGCTGAGACGTAATTATCACTAATATATTGTGCGCATGCCTATCTGATATATACATATGGTATTTGAGTGGTTAGGAAGGAGCAATCAAAATAACATCAAATATGTTGCCATACACCTTTTTAATGTCAAGGAGCATTAAAAAGGTAAAGCCCTCTAGTCTAAGTTCAAAATCGTTTCGCGAGGTTCAGACTCCACAAAGGACAAGGCTCGAGGTCAAGTCCACCCCGACAAGGCCAACGCCCATTAGGGCGACCCGTCAAGGTTAGATTAACCTCAGAAGGGTCTACGAATATACATCAACTACGATGGAGGCATTAGAAGGCCCATGTTGACGACCTATAAAGGTTTCTGATTACCCGATTGAGTAATAGGGACCCTAGATGGCTTTCGGCAAGCCATCAACAACCTTAGATGGTTCTTGACGAGGCAACGGTGGCCACAAGGGTCCCCGAAACCTTAGTTGACACCTTGAAGGTCCCCAACGATCTAAGACAGAAAATGACATCCCTTTAACAACTTGTATATCATAAATAACACAAATATTGTATATCTTAAATATTGATCAAAGAAAAAAACATCTTTCGGAGAAATATATAAATCCTATTAAAGTGAGTTACCAAAATATAACATATAAGATGACGAGTTAATATAACGCCCCGCTTTCCCGAGCCCGTTACTTTACCATAAAACTCAATTAAGTCCTGGTTTATAAAAATATAATTTAACGAGAAAAATATATTTGAAATAAAATTCTTAAATATTAGTAAATATTTTTATTTTTATAAAATATATATACTTTATACAACAAATACGCGGGACTAAGCTCCGAAATAATTTTGGAACTCCTCAATTTTACAATCGTAAAAAGAAATTTGCGAAAAACTCCGAGATCGTTTTATCCATTATATGCACTCGTATATGCCGCACCGCTGATTTCGTTTTCTTCGCAAGTTATCGGTTTTCACCAGATTCTGCAACACAACTATAGTGAGTTAATGCTCAACACGTAAAAGGTTTTTATTACTCAAAAAAATAACTTACGAACAATCACATAAAAATGCATGTGCGATAATGCAATGTCGTTTTATAACTTATCGAAAATATAAATATTTTTTTGGGCCAAGCACCGTACCAGCGCGCTTTTTCGCCTACGAAGATTACGGGAGACTGGGGGCGCTACCCTAACCAAGTCAGCCCGCAGCATAACATTTCTCGTCGTACCATCCTGAGACTACCTATCTCGGTACAGTCGACGACTCGCGTATAATGTAACCTCCTGAGACTAATCATCCCAATCACAGCAACACGATGAGACTAACTGTCTCGGTACATTGCGATTTTTATAAAAATTATCATATTTATATTGTTATAGATAAATGCTCGTGATCGGGATGCATATAATCAAGATAAGGTAAAAACAAATTCATAGTATTAGGTAAACAATAATATAACCGACGGTGATATAAAATGATTGAAGCATGTATACTATTAACATAAGGGATAATAGCGGCAGAAATCCTCAACTTTTAGTCAACTGGGACGGCATAACTCCAACCTCATTTAATAGCGGCAAAAGTAATAAAAGATGATTTTCATCCAAATTTTTCTAACAGACGTTAACTTTTTCACGTCACTGTTTTTCAGATGACATGTCATCCCCCACGTAATCATGCAGCCACGTCATTAAGCAAGAAAAACCTTAGTTGAGTACCGTCAGTCAGTGGGAGAGACTTCCTGAACCCTTCGTTCCCTAAAGACTGACTTATGAATGAGCTCCACAATGCCATTAGTGTATGGCCGATAGCAAGTCTATGTTGTTCCCAAGGACTAGCGAAATCGAAATAGTGAAATTCTTGGGTCATCTCAATGGGTTCAGAAACCACACGTTTCTCTGGATCATCATAGCGCGTGTTGCCTGTCTCTTTCTGCAATGAGTTTAGTGCCGAGATTGCCTACTCATCCGTTAGAGAGAGTGGTAATTCCTTCCTCGGTAGGGCTAAAGGGAGGGTGCTGGTGTTACACAACACCGCACACGAAAGCGAAGCTCTGAACTCGTTCTCGTTTTGGCTCCGCGTTCATGAAATTTCAACACCAACAACAGAAAGAAAATTCTTCGATCTGGGCGTATGGAATTCGTTCATCTCTAGTACTGAGGATAGAAGAGGAAGGGGAATCCATCAAGGTTTTTGTCCGCAAGAAGGAGACTAGTAGCTTTCGGCCTTGATCTATGGGGGCGCTAGTTGAAGTTTATCCTTGGGGGGAGCCGAAGTCCTTGTCCATGTTAGAACTGTTGATGGCAGTACCGCTCAACTACGTCAGCATCGGTACAGGAAGCTGTTTGGTTGAGGAGGTTCTTGCAGCGTCTAGGTAATTCCTTCCGGAACGACACGGAAGGAAACAGATAGGAAAGACTGAAACAAGCCCACCCCCTTCATCCCCCTTCGAGGGCCATCGGAAGTCTCAGAATATGAGGAAGGGTTACAAAGCTCCCGGAAATGGAACGGATGTAGCAGAGGCGGAAGGTGGGTCGATATTGACCTCCGGCGGAAGGAAGAGTTCCTGTATTGGAATCTACATCATCAACTCCATCTCCTGGTAATGAAGCAGGTAATTCTCCCTGCGGTAGTCTCTTCGGTCGAGCTACTATCTATCGTACCCAAACCCCCCTCTCCCTAAAGGGCGAGCTGGTCCACCCCAACCCTAGGCAGGACAAGTAGAGTGTAGAACATTTACAGGGAACCGCGAGGATAATTGCATCCAGGGCTCGATCTACTAGGAAAAATTCCATCGTGAGGCCTTGGTCAATCAATGGCCACGAAGTTAGTAAGAGCTGTAGTTAGGGCCTTTTCCAAAGGAAGTAGAAGAAGGGGCACAGAAGGCGTTGCTAGTAGGATGCCTAGAATCGGAAAAAGAATGGGAGGTGCGGAAGGAAGTGCTTCCAGTCGATTGAAGCTGAAAGGAATCCCCTCACCAACTACCATAGGCTACACAAGCTAGGTTCGAATCCTGCCACCTCAGACTCATATTTTCCCTCACGTGTCAACAAGCAAGTACGGTGCTCTTCCCGGGAAAGCTATTCCTTGAGTAGAGAGACTACTGCGGTCGACTTCCCGCTTTCACAGCTTTCTCGGACCAAGTGGAACTTTCTCCGTTATTGAGGTAATGAAAGCTAGTGTCATAGGACTGAATTACCTGGGATGCCTGTGCCCATAAGAAATCGCGGAGCCACCCATTAATAGTAGTGGAACTCTGTGCTCGTCGAATGTCCCGGGCCCGATTTAGAGAAAGAACTTTTCCTTTGCTGCAGGGGAGTTCAAGTCTCATCCACAAGCGCAAAGTCAACAAGAGGAAAAGGTAGCCGAGTCGTCGATAAGTTCAAACCAAAAGGGAAGGGCAAAGGATCAACCACATCCATCCCCGGTGAACGCACAGCTTTTGTGGAAATCCCATGGCGAGTTTATGATTCGGATCCATACCCGGTGGATTGATGGTTCTTTGGAACTCTTGTCCATGAGAGGGGGATTCTATGACATCAGCTGCCTAGGACCACTAGAAAGGGCAGACTACTCTCTATTGCCATCAACAAGAACCTATGGCTTGGCTCGCTGACAGTTAATATCTAATCATGCGATATCTTCTTGCGAATCCCACCTTCGCCGAAAATTCAAACGAATTTTTCTTGCCTAATGACATGGTTGCATGCTTACGTGGATGACAGGGCGACTGAGTAACAGTGACGTGGCCAAGTTAACATCTTTTAGTAAAATTTGGATGGAAACTAACTTTTGTTACTTTCGCCGCTATTGAATGGGGTTGAGACTATGCCGCCCCAGTTGAGTAAAGTTGAGGACTTATGCCGCTATTATCCCTTAACATAAAAAGTGATATCATGTATTTATATTGTGGCCGTATATTTTAATAAGTTATCAAATAAGCCATTTCCAAAAATGTACTAATAATTTTATAATTACAGAAAATATATAATAAGTAATTTTAAAAAAATTACAGATATTACATATTATTTCGTTGCTAATTGGTTTTGAGATAAAATATCGTAATACTAAAATGAGACTAGACTGTGTAAGAAGTTTAAACAAACATTTGATCATTAAAACAATAAGATCTGACCCAACATAAATGGATCACATATCACACACACACAAAAAAAAAAAAAAAAAAAACGTCAAGCAAAGTTTATAAGACCATTGATTAGTCTCTCTTTATGAGCCATTGATATTGATATTGATATTGATATGTAATCTATGATCCTTCTTAACATTGTGATAAGTATTTGACAAAGTAAATATTTACAAATTTATCCAAATAAAAAAAATTGAATTTTGAAAATATAATATTTTTTATTACTGATTTTCCAAAATAAGATTTTTTTGATTCTGTACTTAACATGATTAATAAAACTATAACTAAATCCGAATAATATTCCACATTTACCACTTATTTACGAATCATCAATCATGATTATTGTTAAATAATATTTTAATTATTCATACTTAATTACGTTTAGTGTATTTTAATGTGTAACCAAGCGTTTAGTGTCACCCATTAATGACTTTGTAATTTAATTCTTATTTTGTAAAATTATGACGTGAAGAACTTGAGGTTCAATATAGGGGTGGCAATTTGGGGCCGGACACGAAACACGAAACGATTACGACACGATTTAAACAGGTCTGGGTCTACCATAAATGGATATGGGTCCAACCGTGTCGAACACGATTAAATAACGGTTAAACACGGCACGAACACGATAACACGATGAGACCCAATTAGACATGATTAAAGAGCAAAAAGTTACATTTTCTACATTTTATATATGTTATTAAGTGTTTTAATACTTATTATATATGAAATTTATGTTTTTATTAAATTAATTATGTCTTACAATTGATGAACATAAAAATTTGCTAGTAAAACTTTAAAATCTTCGATATTATAGTTAAATAAATTAAGTTATCTGAGTATAAATTGAATTAATTTATCATTTATAAATAAGAAAAACCCATGAAATGCCCAAAAATCACTTAACGTTTAAGGGAATTGCCCATAGTTTCAAACAATTAATTTATACCCATTTTAAAAATATATTGGACCATATTAACATTGATCTTAATTATATTTATTTATTTTCGTATTTAATTATTTATTATATATTTATTTTCGAAATTAAATTAATCATCCTTAAATTTTGGTTGAAAACTTCCCCTATTAATTAGGTTATCATTTAATTTTGTTATTTTGACCCAAAATTTAATATTTCTCTCTCTCTCTCTCTCTCTCTCTCTCTCTCTCTCTCTCTCTCTCTCTCTCTCTCTCTCTCTCTCTCTCTCGTCGGATTGACCACCATCGCCGGATTCGGGCCGAAAGCGCGACAACTTCGTGCGTGGCTTCGACGACCGTGGTCGCGGTTGCCGAGGAGGCGGTCGTGGCCTCCGTCGTGGTCGCCCTCCATCGCGCCTCCTTCCTCCGTCGCGGTCACCCTCCGTCGCGCATCCTTCCTCCATTGCTCTCCGTCGCGGCGCGATGATCCTTTCCACGCAATCGTAACTGTAAATTTATTTACAGTTTTCTGTATATATGTTTACAGTTTTAAGGTAATATATATTTACAGTTTAAATTTGGTTTTTGTATTGGTATGTATATTGGTATTAATATTAGTATATATATTTACAGTTTTTGGTATAAGTATTGGTATTGGTATAGATATTTACAGTTTTGTAGTATTTGTATTGGTATATACATTAGATATTAATATTGGTATATATATTTACAGTTTTTGGTAAGTTCATTTACAATTTGACATCATTTACATTTACAGTTTGACATGATTTCGTAAATTTTGTAATTTTTTGTAATTTTATTTACAGTTCAAATTGTATATACATATACAATTTTTCGTAATTTTATTTACAGTCTCAAATTGTGAATAATGTTTGTTCGGCATTTCTCATATACAGTTTAAATAATATTGATTGTTAGGGACCAAAAATTCAAAAATCATATTATGTTTTTAATCTTTAAAATATGGAGGATTAATTCAAAAAAGTTTTGTGAAATCGTTAAAATAGGAATGATTTAATGTTGATTTATTTAGTTTGCTACATTTAAGGAAAATATATATATTTTATTTTAATTAATAAAAAACGAATTAATAATGTGAATTAAAAAGTGAAAGGGCAAATTAGTCCATATTTCAATTTGTTGGTGGTTATAATTACCATAATTAAAAATGGGCATTTTTTTTAAACCTTGAGTCACAAATGGGCATTTGCCTCATTTACCCTTATAAATAAATGTATCTACTAATTGGGTTAAACGGGTCGACACGATAAACACGTTATTTAAACGGGGCGGGTTTGGGTCTCGTCTTCTAACACGATTAATAAATGGGGCGGGTCTGGGTCTAGATAAAATAAATAAAAAACGATTAAGACCCGGCACGAACACGACACGCAACCCGAATTGCCACCCCTAGTTCAATGGTGGGTACTAAGAGTCTCTCCTGGGAAGGTAAGTGCGTGGGTTCTACCCCTTTCGCCAAAAAAATTCCATATATCATGTGATGTTAGGAAAATATATCGGTTTGCTATCTATCAATTTGTTTTTATTTTTCAAAATCTTACGGAAATCCCATGGTATACCCGTTGTGTCTGCATTATATCCGTTAATTGGACTTGCAATCGATTTGCGGTTTCTGGGCATTTTGAAAAATGTTTATTAGTTACATATTTAGAAGATGATTAAAAAAATAGAATAATATTATTGGAGAGTATATAAGGACATAATGGTTCATTATCTTTTAAACGTTGACCTGCTAATTTAGGCGTGAATAACATGCTAATCTATATTTTGGCTTTTTAACCGTTGATTGGAACCCAAATCTCGTTTGAACAGGATGATGCTCAAAATCGCATCGAGCCGGTTTAACCAGGTTTTAAATCCACACTTTAGGGTTATTTATTTATTTTTAGGTAAATGAAAGAAATGCTCATTTGTAACACAACGTTTCAAAAAAATGTCCATTTTTATTTTTGGTAAAAATAACCACCAACAAAATAAATTGAAGACCAATATACCCTCTTAATTTTCTGGCGTTATATTTTAATGAGCTGTAAAAAAATGACGTGTTATATTTAATTAATTAAATTTAAGAAAATATTCTATAAACTCGTTGAATTTGAATGAAAAACAGTTTTTATCCTAAAAAGTAGCAAATATAACTAACTATAACCTCTCATCCAATTCCATGTTTTATTTTCTAAAAAATAATATATATATTTGATATTTTTTTAATTTAAAAAGGATTATAATCAAAATATATTATTCCTTAATTGTAGCAACAAATGGGATCAAATATTGACCCCTATTTTTCATGAAATTTATTCGATATTAACAATTCAAGTAAATAACCAAAATAATTAACACCTAAAATAAATAAAAAAACAATTAATGCATTAAAAGTTAATTTAAAATCGTTGGTTTTTTAATAACCAATATTCTTAGAAGTAGTTTTTGTAAATACAAAACTGCAAGAATATTTACTCATGTAATTCCGTAACTATAAATACAACAAACTGTAACTAAATAATTCGTAATAATTAATTATTCACGAATCAGTAACTATATTTACGTAACTATATCTACGATTCTATATTTACGTAACTATATTTAGGGTTCTCTATTTTTACGCAACTATATTTATGGTTTTGTATTTTTATGTAACTACATTTACAATTCTATATTTACGTAATTATGTTTACGATTCTATAGTTACAATTTTGTATTTTTACGTAACTATATTTACTATTCATCATCCCGTGTACATAAATCAAAGGTTTAAAACGAATTAAACACACAATAACCCAATAATCTCCCAATAATCTCACACGTAACATAATTGTTGGTGAGTATATTTACGTATACTTAAAAAAATGTAAATATATTTACGAAATTTTATTGAAATGTTAATCTGTTGAACTGTAAATATATTTACGAAATTCTAAAAAGTGTAAATATATTTATGAAAAGCAGTAAATAAATTGACAGTTATAGTTATACAATATCTGAATGATAATCTTTTCCTGCCTGGTGAACACATTCACCGATAAACATAGCTTGGTCAAGAAGTCAGTCCACAACTTGACGAAGAACAACCCGACCAGGCCGGCGGCGATGTTGACCAAGGGGATGATTGCGACGGTGAGGTTGAGGTTGTGCAGGATTATGCATAAGAGAGCTCTTAGGATCACACTCACCACTTAGGCCTCGGATCGTGATCTGATACTCCTACTCCGGGATCACTGCATCGTCTTCGACCGATTGGACGGCCGCGATCTTCTCCAGTGAGTCGCCGAGCAGCGGCTCCAATAACTATAATTTGATAAGTGTATTTACCAAACTGTAACTTTAAATACGAAATTGTAAAATCAAATTCGATATTGTAACTATAATTACCAATATACAATTCAGTGTTTGTGTCTACGTCCTTAACACATTGGCTCGTGGCTTGTTAGATTCCCATGAAATTATACAAAACTGAAATTACCAATTGCAATTAAAAACACAAACACATAACAAACAAAAATTACACATATTGAATCATTGTAAAAAACCTAGTGGAACCCTTTCAATAACATCGATCGAAAGTAATTATTGTAAAAAACCTAGTGCAAACCTTTCAAAAACGTAGTGCAAACCTGTATGTATATATATAAATTTTAAACTGTAATTTAAAGTACCAACGTTCTGTAAATACATATATGAATCTTAGAATAAATATATTAAATGGACAGTATATCCCTCGCCATTCTTGCCAATAGCGGAAATCTGTCCCGTTGAATCTTCCACCACCTTATCACATCGAACTCGTCGGAGTCTTCGTCGAATAGCAGGCCGTAGTAGCGCTTCAATTCTGTCGGTTGGCCGTCCGTGTCGCCCGCCAACGGCGTAGTGGATTCCCCGCGACTTACCCGTTGCTTGAGTCTCTGGCTGAAGTCGTATCCCGTCTTTGGTTGGGCTTGCCATCACTGCCCTTTGCTCCTCCTGTGAGTTGAATTGAGGGAACCGTTTGTTGTATTCACTGTACAATTCATAAAAAGCTTCGTTAACAACATTAACATAATTACGATAATCCACCCCTATGTTTTCTCCGATCGCTATCATCATTGGCCCATATGCATCCGAAACATGAGGGTCTAGAATAGCACCGAAGCAAAACGAAAACGGGGGTGGATCCCAATACGACTTGAATTTTGCAACCATAGACTCAATAAACGGCAAAATAATAGGGTCGTTTTCGAATTCTTTGAAAGCACACGAAATTTGATAAAGACCCGAAAGACCATGATTCAAAGAAGGTTTATTTTGGTTAGAAAAATTTAAAGTAACAGCATAAAAAAGTTTGAGGAAAGCGAGGAATTTCTTTGCGGTAGCCCATTCCGCCTCCGTGATCCGCGCCTCCGGAGAGAGTTCCTGTCCGAGGAAATGATCCAAAGGAAGCCTCTGTCTACACACAACTGAAATCATTAAATACGTAGAGTTCCATCGCGTATTATTATCTAAACCAAACTTATTAGCTTTATGATTGTGGTCTTTACAAAATCGTCTCCACATATTGGTGGTCTGAGGATGCCGGATCCAATCAACAATGCCGCGTACTTTTTCAACATGGTGTGCAATATGTCCCTCGCCCGTTCGTGCAATGATGTAAGTTGTAAAATGTAATAATCTTCCGTCATGATCTCTTTTTTCTTTCCCCAATGCCCATAAAGTAAGAAATTAGCTTTTCTCGGGGATCGAGAGAGGAATCCGTAACCAATAATCGAGTCAGTGTAAATGAAAAAAAAAAAAAAAAAATCTGTTAAGAGTTGACCATGGGATTTAGATAAGAAATTTCAAAAAGTAATTATTGATTTGTATTTCTAACGAAACTTCCCAAAATACAAAAATATAAGGGTTAATTGCGGCAAATGTACTCAACCTTTGGTCGAATTTTCTGCTGTGTATACAACCTCTATAAATGGCGGCAAAAGTACCCAAACTTGACATTTGGGAGTTGACCGAGAAAATCCATCTATGTGGCAATCAGCTTTTGCCACATGGCACTTGGCCGCCACGTGGCATGCCACGTAATTAATATTTTTAATATATTTTTTTAAAAAAATATTTTTATTTTTTTAAACACATTTTATTTTTTTTAATAAAAAATAATTTTTTCCAATAATAACAAATTGGTTATAATTATTTATTTTTTAAAAAGTGGGTAGAACGAAATAAAAATCACCGCTCACGGTTCACTTGAACTCCGTTTCCGATCCGGTTCACGTGTCGAATAAAATTGTTTAATACGTTTAATAATAACTAATAAACACATACAAATTGTTTAAAAAGTCAACACATAATTAAATACACACCACTTATTCAGCAACAAAAAATAGTAGTCATATTTATATTTAACAAAAAAGTATTTTTATTTGTTTGCATGATATTTTTTTTTTGTGTTTGCATTTTACATAATAATAATAATTATTTAATGTGTATTTTTTATTAATATATTATCTTTTTTTTTTGAAAATTGTCGTTAAATAATCATATGATTATTATTGGTTATTATTATTAAACATATTAAGTTATTTCGTTTCACCCGTGAACCGGATCGGAAGTGGAGCTTGAGTGAACCGTGAACGGTGATTTTTTTTCTTTATTTATTTCATTTGATCCACTTTTCTAAAATGAATAATTATATTTAATATTAAAACTAATATTGAATATTTAAGTTTAAATATTCATTACTGGTTATTATGAAAAAATAATTATATTTTTTAAAAATAATTTAATTTTTAAATTTTTTAAAAAAAATTATATTTTTAAATTATTTAATAAAATAATAATTACGTGGCATGCCACGTGGCGGCCAAGTGCCATGTGGCAAAGGCTGATTGCCACATAGGTAGATTTTCTCGCTCAACTCCCAAATGCCAAGTTTAGGTACTTTTGCCGCCATTTACGGAGGTTGTATACACAGAAGAGAATTTGACCAAAGGTTGGGTATTTTTGTCGCAATTAACCCTGTTGATGCTGTTTTTGGATCAAACACTGTTGAGGCCCAAGTTGTGGGTTTTGGGCTTGGCTCAATAGTCGTCGATGACGTGGCGGGTTTCTGTTGATTCTTGTGTGGGCCATGGAAGGCTTTTATTGTCAATGATCGTTCCCTCTGATTCTGTCGACTTCGGTCTGGTCACCGTTAACTTCAAGGTGAGGGTTTGGTTGACCGATTCAGGGACTCTGAGTCGGCGTCTCTGGCATTTCTTAGATCGAATGTCTCGTGGCCGCTCAGGGTCCAGGCGATCGGGGTGGCTCACTACTTGTTACCGCAGAGCCTGGAGGTGACCTGGCCGGGTTTTTTACACGTCTGGAGTCCACGCGGATCGGGGGTACCAATGAGCGGGGGAGTGCATTCGTCCAATAAATGGATCCAGAGGGATCAGACTCGCCACCTGACAGGACTTGCTTTAAGTCTGGGCTGACAGGACTGTCCGCAGAGTCGGGGATGACTAAGGGACAAAATCTGTGTCGTACAGAGCTTTAAAGGACAAGGGAGGTGGGGTCTCGGATTCCTCTAGGATCTTTTCCAGAGGCTTCTCTCAGGGTGATCCCTCAGTCGTCCGGATCTTAAAAGAATTTCCTCAGACCTGACCATGCGACTTAAATAGTGGGCCCCGTCACTTGTCCCCAGACTATCCCGACAACCGCCTAATGG
>OX940873.1:0-72500 GCA_954871525.1 Parietaria judaica
GTTTCAACGTGAACTGAACGCAATCTTCTCGATTTCATTATCCAAGTGAGTCTTCTTTTTTTCCTTGAATAGAATAAGTCAGGAATGGGTGTGCGCGTCCAGGTGTACCTGAACCTACAGGGAAAGGAAATCCACCCAGAAGGTCAAATGAGTTTGGTTATGAAAAGGTAGTTTACTTGCTTAGTGCGAAACCCTGCCTGTCCCATGATAGAACGAATTGGGCAACTTAGCTGTTAGCTGCTTCTTCTTGTTTATTTGTTGTAGCGAGGAAAGCCTGAAGATGTATCTAGAAAGGTACACGAATGAATTAAATCATATAGAGAATGACGAAATGGCGGCAAGTATGTTCAAGGATGGACTGGCAAGAGACCATGAGCTCTACGAAAAGTTGACCATGAAACCTGCGCGAAGCATGGCGGAGGTAATATTGAAAGTGGAAGGATGTGTCAGAGTTGAGGAAGCGGGTCTGGGGAGGTACAAACCAAAAAGAAATGTAGAGGAACGATCTGACGACAGATCGGGAGGATTTGGACCCAGACCCAATAGAAGGCCGTGGGAGGAGGGAGAGGCTGGGACAGACCTGGAGGAAGACCGCTGAGGGTGAGCCAGGTAGAAGATCCAAAGCGGGAAAGGAGATATCGTAGGTTCAAACCTTACGATGACTCAAATGACGTCAAATTGAACACTTCTCCTGAAAAGATCTACCAGCTTACCAAGCATTTGGGGATCTTAAGACCTCCCAGACCGATCACATCTGATCTGGCGAGGATAAGAGTCAGTTTTGTGAGCTCCACAATGATTATGGCCACACCATCGCTGAATGCGGAAGCCTCAAAGGGCAGATTCAGGCCATGATCAGAAGGAAACAATTACAAGAATATGTCTTGAAGGAAGGGGGTCGGAGTAAGGCTTCCTGCCACCAGGAATGAGGGATTGATGCCAGCCAGAGAGCAAGAGAGTGCTCGATCGACACCGAGGGAGAACCGAGACCGAGAGAGAGGTACGAAGAGTCCTTTACAATTCCGTAGCCCTTCTTTCTCTAGCAGTAGAGGGTTGCAGTCTCTTTTTCAGTATCGGTGGTAGCCTTATATGGTTCCTTATAGGAGGTTGTTGCAGTCCTCTCTTTTCTTTTTTTTTTCAATTAATTTCGCCCGTAGTTTCCTTCTTCTGGAAAGCTTACCTAGGAGCTACCTTCTCTACGGACTAATCGGATTAGGGTAGTTGATTTCCTTAGTGATATCTTGGTAGTTTATATTGTTTTCTTTTCTTATTCCCCCCGGGATTTTTCCTTACTTTCCCATTTCCTTTCGTAAGTGACAGTTGGAAATTGATAAAGTTGCAGTTTCCCGGGAAAAAAGGTATTCAGTCAATTTCCCGGGATGCCAAATGTCAAAAGTTCCATCTCCCCTAGGGGCAAAAACTATAAAAAAGGCCTATTCCCTTCAGTTAGATTCCAACTCCCGGGTACCTTCTATACGGACTAATCCCGCTAACTCCTATAACAAAGGACTCCCTTCGCTCCTATCCCTACCTCTGAGATGGAACTCTAAGACAAGCCTACCAGACTCCTTTTCGGACCCATCCCTCTATTCATTTCCTTCGAACCGGAAATCTTCTTCCCTACCTCGGCTCTGAGATGCCTCCCATAAGGCACTTACCTACTTAAAGTAAAGGCGGACTTTCGCTCCCATCCCTATCTTCCTCTGATAACCCAAGCAAGGGAATCAAACCAAGCTCCCTGCCTATCCCAAGACCGGACTCCCTTAAAGCCGGGCTACCTGCCAACTCTAGGACTCTTTCTTTTCCTCTACTATTGAAATTGAGTTGGTAAGCTCTACTATTCCCTTTCTTCCCCGAAGCTAAAGACCGAGCCTAGCACCTACTTCCTCGCTTAAAGGCCAACCTGAGCTCCCAGCCTAGTAATTGGCTTACTATCCTATCCTCAGTCCAAAGCAACTCCTGCCTTCATTGCGAGTTCACTTGGCATAGTAGCGGGCCGCAAGACGTTGCATTTCTAGTCCTTCTAGCTGGGAGTTCTGTTTTGAATTCTGTGACATCTAGTTCTGCAAGCAAAGGATAGGGATTTTCTTACTCTATTTCCAATAGAGATTTCTTAGGGCTAAGTAGGGATAGACCGACCCATAATAGAATAGTGATATAAAAAGGTGTAAGGCTAATAGCTGGTAGGTCACCTGAAGAATTGATTGCTGTTTCCACCCTCGTCCTTTACTTGCCAGTAAGAAAGGCGGCATTTTAGAATCGCGCTATCTACCACGCGAGAGAAGGGGCCCATTAGCCACCAATAGTAGAGAGTGGGGGCGGTAGGCATGCTAGCGTAGGCTTCACTCCCTGACTCTTTCTGCTCCCGGGCTCTATCTTGCCAGTCGATGGTTGTTTTCGGCGATGTTATGACTATAGCTTCCGTTCCGTCTGGGTGGTGCCTTTTCTCACGAAGAAAGGAGAATTTCATTTCTTGGGCTATAGCGATGAGAGCCGCGGGGCAAATCCGAGGCGAAGACATGGGCATGGAGAGAGATAAACCACTGGATGGGAGGTTTCGTCCGGCCTTGATCCAGAGCCTTTCGTTGATCCTGAATCACCAGCATTCGTTTAAGCAGCACGAGTTGCACCGCCATCATCAATAGGCGGGATAGGCAACTGAAGAGAAAGCAGCAGCATAGCATCATATATAAGTGCGTATTTCCCTTCCCCCCCCTGCTAGGAGAGGAACGACCTCCTAAACGAGACTGAATTGAGTAGCCATTCATGCTCCTTCGATCTCTCCGAATCTACGTGATCTAACAAGGATAGATAGAGGCATAGGCTTCAGCAGCAAGGGTAAGAGACGCAAAGGTAGGAGCATCTGAGTAAGCAGAGGTACCAAAGGCATCGAGGTAAGTAAATTACTTATGATATTTTGTTTGACTCTATATATATAGAGCATATTACTTATAACGCAAAAAAAAAATAGGATTATAAGAGAAGCTTTACAAAGTGGGTAGGTTCCTAGCTCAACAGAGGAAGGATCCCCAACATAAGGTAGCTTTCCCAAGGGAACTCACTCTACTTAAAGGTTTTTGAGGTACTTACTCAGGAGGGAAGATTACTCTACAAACGAAGACGGAGAGGGGATACCCCAGGGAAGGGGGGAAGACGTTAAGTTGCCAGTTCCGATCGAAGGAATAGGGGACAAAGTGCTCGACCAACTAATAAGTATTGGGAAGAACTAATCTAGCTATTAGCTAAAGGTAGATTGCTTTCAAGCTACTCGGCTAACTAGGATCGGAGTGGAATTAAGACTCCCCTCTCGGAGTTTAACTGTGAACTGACTTAGCCCTTCACTTCTTTCTTTCCCTCACATCAAGGAGAGCATTCTTCAAGACATTTGAGAAGCATCAAGGATTCCTTGTTCTTTGGAAGGGAATCCACTTCTCCTCCTGCCGAAGACTGAAGAGTAAACCTTGCATTCATTCTCTAAGGATTAACAAGGTTAGTAATAGGCTATAGGCTCGACTGCAAGGAGAGAAGGAAGCAGCTTGACTTTCACGACTCTTAGGGCACCTACTGAACTAGATGCAACTCAAAAGAAAGCTCCAACTCTATCTAGTGAAGGTTTAGGCTTTCTTTGCCTTGGACAAGCTTTTTTCTTTCCTTGCGTCTCTTACTTCTGCTTCTGATAGGTGAAGAAGCTATGAGACTATTTAAAGGCTTATTCGAGCCAGTCTAGTAGGCATCGCTTTCTATCGGAACCGTTAGCCTCGCCTCATTAAAAAAGCTATCAATCTGATTCCCGAAGTCAAAGTCAAGCTTCCTCACCTGGCAAGAGTGAAACTCTCTCCTTGACGTATTGATGGTTCCATCCTCTCTTAGTCTTGGCTCTGCTTCGTACTACCTTCGCTCCTAACTACCTAACGCCGAGCTAAGTGCCCTCCTTTCCATCTCCGTCTTAGTAGAGCTTCCACCTCATTTCAGTTGAAAAGCCAGTTCTTCCGAGCCTTTCCAAATCGAATCCTATCAAATATTTAGATTATATTTCTCCTTTGAATTACTCATATATATCCTATGAATTTCATTTCGCACCGGAAACTATTCTAGGAGAAGTTCGAATCCGTTCCGTTCGGATATTAATCGGTCTTGGTTTGACATGGTTTACGTGTTACTGGTTCCCGGAAGAGTTAATATCTCCATTAGCTAAACCCTTTCTTACCCTGCCTTTGGACTCGTATTTTGTTCGTACACAATCAACGGAGGCCTCCCCGACATATGTTGCAACGTCTTCAATAGCATGCTCTTATTTCGTCTTTCCCTTAATAAGTCATCAAATTTGGTGCTTTTTGATCCCCAGTTGCTATGGAGAACAAAGGACGAAATACAATCGATTCCTCTATTTAAGTGGTTCTCGCTTCTCCTTGTTCCTGTTCCTAACTCCTCCCCGGGTAGTTCCCAATGTTTGGCACTTTCCATACTTCGTGGGTGCAACATCAACAAATTCGCTCATGATCAAGTTACAACCTAAGATCTATGACCATATTATGTTAACTGTTCGTATTTCGTTCATTCCATCGGTATGCTCCCAGGTACCTGTAATTGTGATCCGTTTGCCAGAACTAAGGGGTCTTTCTGTGGAAACCTTCACGAACAATCGTCGTTTTTTTATGGTTTTTCCGCTTCTCACAGCTGCTCTTTCCACACCTCCGGATATCTGGTGCCAAATCGTCGCCCTTTTCCTTATTTCTTCGATAATTGAGTTGGCTATCTTTGTGGCATCGATTGTACAAGTTCGTGAAGAGACGAGTGGAATGAGGGAAAGCGGCTCGATCGACAAAAAAGAAGAGTAGCCCAACCCGCAAAGTAACTATCAATGAATTCCCGAGCAATTCTCAACCAACATATGCGATTCATTCCCGTAAAGATTCTAACACACAGAAGACTCCTTACCTTAGGAGCACTGGTGACACCCTTTAGGGATAATATCTTTCAGCAAAACAAAAAAAGAAAATGACAAACAAAATAGGCCCATCCTTAGCCTTAATAAGGAGAAATGTGAGTGAGAATTGTCATTTTCAGATGTGTGCTACTTTGAGTGAGAATGGTAATTTTCAGATGTGTTATAACAAGCGGCATAACGAAAGATTGAGTTTCTGTATGTATTCTCGTTCCTATGCTACTTTGAGAAAGAATAGTATTAGTAGAATTCGAAATTTTTTCCACAGGGATCAAATGTGTTATAGATGGTATTGTAAGAATAGCAGGTAGGCGCAAGAAAAGGCCCGGGCATAAGGAGGCATAAGAGGTATACCGTTAATAATAAAAAAAACTTCCCATAATATACTAAATAACGAGACTAAAGCACTACCAGTACCCCCCTAGCGTAAGAGTTAACAGTCAGTCCTATCCTAAAGTACTATCATTTCTAAAGCATTCTTAATTAATGCTTTTCCTAATCTCTTTCAGGCTAGTTCCTTTCGATTGCAGTAAGTTCCAGACCAGTACTAAGATAAGCCCTTGTAAATGAAATGCAGTCAAGAGGTAAGTCTATCAAATTGCTTTCTAGCGCCTTGCTGTTAAGTAAGGTGAAAGCTAGCTACTTGCTTGTTAAAGGTCCTAGCCCGCGGCTATTCGTAGATCTGGAGTTCTATAGCTGTGCTACTTTCAATCCTTAGTAGCGGGTATTAGGTGAAAGGGCGCCTATATCATAACTCTTACTGTGCTTTCTGGATACCTTTCCATCCTTTAACAAGCCAGCTACGCACCTTGCTCTTCTCTTATAAGCAAGTAGCTTTGATTTGGGAATAAGCTGGAAGTAAAGTAGTATGTATGAGTTGAAGTGAAGGGCGCTAGTAAGTAATAATAAGTAGAGCGGAACACTGTTGGCTGAACAAAAGACGTATGACTTGAGAAAGTAAGATCTTCGATCTGTTGTCGGGGAAAGGAGCTCCAATGGTACTTTAGAATCTGAATAATAGGGACTAATAGGAGAATGCAAATAATAGCCAAATCCAGGTTTTGAGTTGACTTCTGTACCGATGGGAACTCCTCCTCATAAACGAGTAGCTTCTTAGCTTCCAGCTATTCTTCCTTCTCTTATGGGACTTGAAGCCAAGTAAAGGCAGCTTGCTGTTGAGTTATAGTCTTTACTTTAAGATATGGGACTTAGGCGCGGGGAACCTCAGTTAAACAAACTAGTAATCTAATCAGTCATCTAATCTTAGGCTTCGTTACCTGACTTATCAGCCAGCAAGTAAACTACCTTAACCCCCTGAAATCTAAGTAAGGAGTTGGCAGCCTTTCGAGCTAGGAGTTGAACCAAGTCCGCTATTCCGGACTTAGAGATAGTAGTTCCCAAGTTTCATATGAAATAGGAAGGAATAGAGTAAAGGCCTCTAATACAAGTAAGTAGCTAACGCTACCTTAATCCCCTGATGAAGCTCAGGAGCAAGAGTCACTGTAGTTGCTACGGCCAGGGGAGCTAGTCTCCTAACTGCGGGCAGTTCGAGTTCTAGTTCTTTACAAGACAGATGGGAACTGTAGCTAACAAGTGTGCCCCGAGTGGAATCCTACTTAAACTCTTTCTACTATATTGGCAGGACGGGTGCCAAGTTATTAGTAGCTAGGCAGCTAAGCCAGTAGTAGTTCAGTTCAGGTCAGGGCATGAAGCTACAGGTTCTATTTGCGGTCGTGAGACAGAGGTCAGAGGCAACTTGTTATATAGGTAGCCGTGCGTGTTAATAGATCTTCTTCTTGATGTCTATAAGTGAAGATTGGATGGATGCCCCCGCCTTGGGTATGCTTTCAAAAGGGCTGTTTTCATGCGTGCTGGTGTTCGTGGTCTGTTGGTTTTTCTGTTCTCGTGGGGGAAGGCTGGATTGGCGCATCTACAAGTTGAGAATGTGCTCGGGAAAGTGGGCTAACCAGAACTACTAGTAAGGGGATTTGCCTGCAATACGAGTAAGGGGAATGGAACTCTTGTTTGAGAACTTTAGCTACGGAGTCAGCTTCTCCTATGGCTATTTGGATTAAGGAACTAGGGTAATGGGAAGACAAAGAAGGCCTAATAATAATAATGGTGAGTCGAATCAGGCGCGGCAGGATAGACACGAAAGGGCTATTCAATTACTTATGAAAGTGAAGGGATGAATAGGAGAGGGAGTTGTCGTCCAGCCCTAGTCTTTCGCCTTAGAAGTTATTCTCCAGTGCCGTTGCAGCCTATGATCTGCCATTCCTTCTTCCTACTAGGATTTTCAGTACTAAGCACATGCAGTAGTTCTTTCGGAGGAAGTGCTTCCCTTGACTCATCTTTTCTTACTTATGGATATAATAGAATCCCCGGGATGACGAGATTTCTTTTTACGATATGTCTCTGGGTTGCCCGAAAGGAGACCGGAAGGCGTACATCAGAGCAAGCTTTTCGAGCCAACCTATCCCGTGGACTTTCTTATCCGAAAGCCTCTCTTTGTTGAATAGATCTCTCGACTGTTCCTCGTGACGAAAAATCCTGGCCAACCCCTCCGTCAGTTGCCGTTGTTTCATCTGCACCCGGGACTTCTGAATCGGTCCCTGAACCAAGAGCCCACACTTCTTTTGTTCATCGCACTCGCCTTGCTCATTGCAAGGGGAGATCCTTTCCTGTCTCCATCGGCTTGTCCCGTCGGTAGGAAACAGATTATTAATGAATATCGGTTCAGCAATGCCTCGATGGTGAATCAATTCCACTCTTTCTCGCAAGCTTTCCGGTCTTGAATTCAGGGTAGTTAGCTTCACGTAAGCGTAGGTGCTATACTGGCCAACTGTGGCAAGGTGATCAATTATTCCCACCTGGAGGCGAGCACCAGATAGATGCCCCCCTAAGACTAGGTAGCCAGACTTTCTCCCTGGATCGGGGATAGATTGCTGATTTTGCGTTGCCTCCACCGAGGTGTCATGGGGTTTAGGTATTCTTACATTCTATCTTTCTGAATAGTAACTTAACAGCCAATTTTCATACCTTCACGTAATTTGAAGGTGGCTATAGACTTCTTAGCATTAGTAACATAAGGTTTCTGACCTATAGTAGCTGTCATATCATTAATAGCAACGGCACCGATCCTGATCGATAAAGAATCCACCAATTAGCCAATAAGTTAGGGACATTCCCGCATGCTCAGGGAGCGTGTCAGCGTGCTGATCGACGTGAATCAAAGTTAGAAGCTGCCATCCGGAGGTACTAAATCAATCAGCGAGCTCAGTATGCAGAAGAGGCAAAGACATGGGACCAAGCCGAATCAAGGTTGTCTACTCCTCTTCGGACATAGAGATTTGGTCAAGGATACCTCTCCAAGAACTAACCATGGACTCTAGAATGGAAGAAAGGTCGATCGAAGTACCCACTGACTGGAATCCATCTAGACATTCAAACAAAAGATTGCCTTATTTTATTGGCGGAGATTGATTCTTCCATCATTCACCCCATCATATCAAATCCTCAACTCCAAATCCCAAAGGCTTATCCCATCGATCGGAACTGGCATCTGATCTAGCAGCTGTTCTGCTCTCTTTCTCCGGATTCAGTTTCGGTGAAATCTCTCTCCGTTGAAAGACCTTCTTCGCGAACCTCTCTTCGATGCCCTCTTCTTTGCGCCCCTCTCCTAATGCCGCGTCCCTATCCTGTGAAAGATGAAGAAGCTTTGAGACTTTTTCCTTTTTCTATGGGGCCTAACAAAAACAAAGTTCGATTCTCTCCTAAACTCCGTGCCATGTCTTCAAAACCTTAGCTACTTTCCTAGTCTAGCTCCGCCAACTCTTCTGCTTTTAGCCGAGCTTCTTTCCACTATGCATTGGTTAAATGGAAATGGTAAGTAGTCACTGTGACTCTTGACTCAACAACTAAACTAGAGTCATCCAGCTACTGATTTATTGGGGTTAACTCCAACCCTTGTTAGTCTTATCCCCTCGCCCTTGAAAGATTTAGCATTAACTCAACTCCGTAAGAGCCAACCCTACCTTTCCGATAGCTGCTAGCTTTCCTCCCCTTAAGAGAATGGGTTCGCTACAAACCCTATTAGTCAAGCATCTCCCCTCTCCCGCACCAGATCCTTATTCGGTTGAGGATCCTGATCCCGATCCTTATTATCTTTCTGTCGAGCTGATAAACTCCTTGAAAGAGTGAGGTGCATTGCCGTTGCCTTCTTTACTGCCTTTCATCGACTAGTGCTATTGGTCGAGTGACTTTCGTCCACTCGCCCTTTTTCCCACTTCGGTAGATATTACATTTGTCCGACCAAAACTACTTGTTAGGAGCCGCAAAGTACCACCATGTAGCTAAGGGGTATGGGTCTCGGTACCGGTCCTCGGTGTATAGCGGATGCGGTGGGGTTCTTTTTAAAGGAGCCAGACCCCCTATTGAAAAAGCTTAAGATTCCGCAGGGGGGCTGTGGAGACGAAAAGCTATGTGAAGTAAAAGAAAAAAGGGTCGCCGACTACTACTAAAAACCTAACAGAACTTTTCCAAATGTGGATTCGAAAACCACTTGTGTAGGTCGGGGTTGAGAATTGTTAGGCCGACGAGGCTAGGAGCAATGACGGTCAAGGTCAATCAAAGTGGGGATTCACAGATGATTCTCCGCATAGAAGAGATCTTAACAAGTCTGATCACCATCTATAGAAGCTAGAAGTAGTAGTATAGTAGTCGGCCTAACAAAAGCGTCACGACAACAAAAGAGTACCCTTATGAATGGAATCTTAAGTAGGGGGCTTAGCCCGCCTACCAATCAAAGAGGCTGAGAGTAAGCGTAAGCTCTTCGAGCTTTCTCCGCCAGAGAGAGTAGAGAAGGAGAGAAGCGACTCGTCGTAGAAGCTTCGCTTCCGGGACGAAGCCGAGCCTAAAAAATCGACTTGGCGCAGGAGGCCAAGCATTCTGTGAGCTGGAAGGAGGCAAGCAAATGAAGGGACGCATTACGGGCCGACTACAAGAAGCAAAGCTTCGTAGACTCGACAAGTCGCTTATAGAATGCCGACTACTAAGTGAAGACTTTCCACTTCATTTAATAAGGGAAGGGGGGAGGTAAGCTTCGCTTAGCGAGCTTTATAAGGCCGACCACTCCATAAGCCGCTGGCGGAGAAAGCTCGAAGAGCTTCCCTTCATTCGCTTCGCGGGAGCCGCACAGCACATAGCTGGAAGTCAGAGGGCCCATATTACCTGCCTAACCCCTCGCTCCGAGGGACCGTAGATCGGAAAGCGCCTTCTAAACCACCCCATTCATCCAAAAGAGAAGGGAAGGGGCCTATGTATTTGCATGACCCCTGCAGATTTTACCCTATCTACACCCGGAGCCAATCCCCTATCGGTCCTGCCGCCACGCCGCGGGAGCTCGTGTGGAACCTTTTATTTCTGGCGTAACAGCGGTGGAACGTAACAAAATATTATGGTCGCGTAACATAAGGGCCGGAGGTATGGTAAACTCGGCCAAAATATGACACCCAAAGGGCCCGGCACGCACAATCCTATCCTATCCGAGTCCGAGTTTACCCCTTGCACTTCGGACAGCCGTCCGTAGCATCATAAGGAGGACCCCCCCCTTTCGAGGTAAAAAAATGGTACGGTACATAGGAGGCTGGTCTTTCTCAACGTGGTGTATAGCACGAAAAACCTTTCGATACAAGATAGGGCCGTTCACATGAAAGAAGAGAAGAAAGGAGTTATTCTATTCTTTCTCTTTCTCGAGGGGGAAAGAGAAATAGGGTCTTATGGAGGGAGGGGGAACATTCGGGCGCATTTATCAAAATGCTCCAGGATCACAAGTGGAACGCTAAGCAGGGGTGGGAAGGCTGCGAGCTCCGCAACAAAAGCGAAGCGATCCCCTTACTTTACTCACCTCTCTCTATAAAGCCCTATTAGTAAGGCTGAAATGGCTATAGGCTTCTCTTTTTGAAACGTATGTTGATTGAACTAGATGCTGGGTGAGGGCTTAAAGACCCTATTCACATAGCGGGACACATATTTTTCCTCGGAGCGGGCAGATTTTCCTATAAATAGGGGATCCGGGCCTTTTTGGGGGGAAAAAGGGCTTTTCAAGGGTCATCCTTTTTCGTCGAATGTCCCGGGCCCGATTTAGAGAAAGAACTTTTCCTTTGCTGCAGGGGAGAACCATTCAAGCGCAGAGATGGAGATGGCTCTGCTGCGATAGAGGATGAAGGAGAATCCGTAGGCAACTGGTCGTTACTAGAAGATGAGAAAGATGCAGGCTGCTCTTTATTATTAGAAGAGCGAGGTGCAAGCTTCTGACGTAGCTGGGCAGGTATATGAGCATAGCAGAAAAAAAAGTAGGTAGAATACTTTCATAATCAGGTAGCGATCCAAACAGGCACTGATATGGAGTAATGTCGCCAAGCACAGAGGAAGGCGGTTGATGATACCGCGATGGAAAATGCCCCCAACTAACATAGGGCCACTTACCTTACTAGATAGGGGGGGGAGTCCAACAAGCACTTGCTGCAGAGGGGAACCACAAGCACCCGGCCCGCCCCTTCTTCTTCAGTAAAGCCGACCTCTTTTTCGCCAGTGCTGACGCAGTGCGCACGTAGATAAGGAAAGCAAAATCCCAGTGGGGGGGAAAGGCTTGGGCCTACCTATCCCGATAGGACCTCATAAAGGAAGGGGAGCTGTTGAGAGGTTCCATATTGCCGAGACGAAGGGCAGCACTTCTGTACGTGATCGTAGTATGTCACGTCGTCTCGGCCCCGCTGCATTGAAGAGTACCTATGCACTATTTCCGGTTCACTGATAAGGAAGATAGAGTTGGGGTGGGGGTCTACGATGTGATACTCAAGTATGACCCGGGGAGATACATGCTAACTATGGGTAGGAAGCGGGAACCATTATGTAAAAAATTTCGGGGGGTTACAGATCTCTTATACTACCATCGATCGACAGAGCGGAACGACTAGAAAAAGAAGTGAAGTTAGAAAGCCCTATGATAGGTGGTAACTATCTTGTACGGTTCGGGGGGTAATCGGCGTACTCCGATCAGTGGGGGGGAATCTTTGGCTCTATCGAACATACAGGGAATTGGAGGTAGCATTCCACCGATGTTAAGTCATGGACTGGTTCCTTCAGCCCTTTTTCTATGTGTTGGTGTTCTATATGACCGACATAAGACTCGACTTGTTAGATATTACGGAGGTTCAGTGAGCACCATGCCGAATCTCCCTACCATTTCCTTCTCTTCCACTTTGGCCAATATGAGTTCACCTGGTACTAGCAGCTTTATCGGGGAATTTCCCATCTCAGTAGGAGCTTTCCAAAGAAATAGCTTAGTAGCCACATTAGCAGCGCTTGGGATGATTTTAGGCGCGGCCTATTCCCTTTGGCTATATAATCGTGTGGTTTCTGGAAATTTAAAACCCGATTTCCTCCATAAATTCTCCGATCCAAATGGCAGAGAAGTTTCCATATTTATACCTTTTCTTGTTGGAGGGGCGACCGTCCGTTGAACTACCAAAGAAAAAAGAAAAGGTAAACCAATGTGATCATGACATTGTAGGTGCTTGCGATGGGACGGATGCGACTTTCCTCAGTTGGTTTGGGTGGCATAGCCCGTTGCAGAAGCCCCCCCCTTTTTTTTTTTATCCATTTCTTTAGTCTTTAGGGAGCCAAAGCTTTACTTTACTAATAAAATAAGGCTCGCGCAGGGGCGCTCACGTTTTTTGGCTGAGCCGTTGCTGGGTGGGACCGAGATAAAGAAAGGACGGGGGGAACCATGCATGGTACTTCTCGACCGTGTCTCCGAGGGACAGTTGAACGAGCAATTCATGAATGCTGCCGGGTTGGACGAGCCAATAACTCGAACGCGTTCGGTCTGTTTTTTGAGCAAGAATCACAGCGTTACCTTACCTTCACCATGATACGGACTCCAAGTTCTTATGGCAGAGCACGAGGGGATTTCTCATCAATATGATGATGGGAATGGAAACCAGAAGCACGACCGGGGTCCAAGATAATAAAACCATCAATAACAGTAACGTAAGCATGAGACTTTTTGGTAGTACCGGTGAACCAGATGGCCGCGGCGATGGAATCTGGGACGGAGGACTCGTAGTATCTCTCTAGATCTGGCAAAAGAAAGCGAAAGACCCCCTAACGTAATTCGAATGGGTTCTAACCTGACCGCGGAGCCCACTCTGGCCTCGCAGGGCGGGCCCCTGTGGTTGCGAGCTGGAGCAGCCATAGCTTATGGCTAGAGCAATGGGAGGGGACCCCACCAGAGAGAACAGTAAGGATAACGAGCGCGGAGCCCGCTTTTCGGGCGGCAGGAGCTGCGGGCAAGTACTTGGTAGGCCAACAGCCCAGTGAACCGGGCGGGGCACTCGACGAAAGGAGAGCACACTGAGCAAGTACGAGAAATTGGCCCCGCTGAGCTTTATTAAAAGCAAGGACCACTACGGGAGGTCAAACCAAGGACCTATGGAAGTCGGGGCTCGTCCCCGGTCAATATTTTTTCAAACAATAGGGGGCCATAGTACTTACCTCTTTTTTTATTGATTCAATACAATAGGGGAAAAGAGCATACAGTTCCCTACCGAGACAACAGACACTCTCAACGGATCCTCCGCGCGCTGGGCATACCTCTTCTGTGCGTCTTTCTCGTGGCGGGAACAGAACAACAGGGAAAGACCCGGCCGACCTGCCCAGGGCTCGAGGGCGAGCTTTATTTAAGAGAGAATGGGGGGGGGAATCGAAAGGCTTCCGTTTCCGTTCTTGGTTTGGGGGCTTTCGGGCTCCTCTCGATCTTATTCGTAGTTGGGAAGGAGGAAGGAGTATAAATCAATGGACATTAATGAACCATCATTGATGGACGTTGCACATGACACGATCAATTCGACTCAAGGTCCGGCGCTAATAGAAGTTGCTGACTCTCCTAGTAGCGAAGGAAAAGGGCAGTACTTTTTTCGTAGTAATAGTGGGCGGGTCTCATTAGATCTATGCCGGCCGTCAGAATCAAATGAAGGTCGAAGGACCATTCGATTCATTAAGGGGATCTAGGCCTATTTGTTTGGTCAATCACCAAAGGCGGGGGGGAACCACTATGGTCGAGACCCCCCGGCCCCGATTCTTTTGCATAGTCCGGGGGCCGGCCGCAGCAGAGCAGCGGGGCATAGCGGCGCCCTCGCCTGGCGCCATTCCCGGACCTAGCAGCAGACGGGAGGGCCGACCAGACTCTTCTTTTTTGAGCTGCTCCCACGCACGCAGACCGGAAGATCTCAGTTGTCCTGGACTGGACAAGTACGTAGAGATCGTCGTGGGACCGGGGAGGGAGTCTCAATCGATCTTTTCTAGGATTACTTATCACGCCACGCACGGAGATCTTTCCATTGATAGATAAGAGGGCTCCTCCCTTGAACAGACTCTTAAAGGTTAGGTTACTACCTGCCTCTACGGAAGAGGTGTACTTTGTACCGCCCGGAGGTCATATAGATCGGAACCCGAAGCGATAAGAACGAAAGCCCTACCCACAGCTACAACTACTGGCGCTTCAAAAGGCTTAGATTCTAAGGGCGCTACTGAAAGCCTTTTTTTAGGTCGTGGGGGGGTGTAAGCCTCGAAAGCCTTTGGTACTTCGGTAGGTATGCTTCCCTTAACCTTAACCAAAACCAAAAAAGGTTTTTTTCCCTTCCCCTATTTCTGTTTCTGCATTTCATTCTCTATTCGGCCCGCCTCAAACAAAATGAGAAAAAAGGAGAGGCCTTCGCATTCCTAATCCGGTAGGGGGCCGGACGGCTTTGTTAGCCCCAGCTTGGCGAATCGCATCCCCGCGCAACGACATTGTTTGTGCGCCCCTTACTATAGATAGGCTAAGGCGCCAACTATTTAGTCATATTCATTGCCTTCTTTTTCAAAGTCAAGTTTCTCGCTTGTTACTTTAGAAAGATTGCAGGGGCAGCAGACGGAACTCTCAAACGGAGGGGAAGGCGTATACTGGCAGTAGGCCCGGGGAACGGAGGCAAGATACGATACAGAGAAAACAAGATCACGGAACTAGCCCTAGCAATCAGAGGTGACGGAAGCCTATTTTGAGTATCGCGAAAAGTAGGCAGTACGAGAAGCAAACTCCGGAGCTCGAGCTATCGGCTTATCGGGGCTCCTCGAGTCCAGGTCTCGGAGTGGCGGGCCAGGTCTTTTCCGAGAATAGTCCTTATTGGCTTGAGTGCCTAGTGCTTTTCCGAAACTCTTCAAATAGACTACCGAAGAAGATCAGGAAGAAGTCTACTATAACTATTAGGCATTTCCATTTATCAGCTCATCCAATCCTGTCTAAGATCAGCAAGTCCACTACCGACAAATCGATTTGGCATTTCAAAGAGAAGGAAATTAGGCCCTTAGTTCGCATAGGGTTGACTACTTTTGGAGGAAGGCATACGGAATCAGTATAGTTAAGTGGCTATTTCTCTCTTGCCATTAGCCAATCCCTTCCTTCTTTCTAGGTCTAGTTCCCTCAGGACCACTTTGATCATGTAGTTCCGTAAAGCAAGAAAACGGATGCTTGGCCCCTGCTTCAACAACTCTAACCAGATCCGCAGATACCTTATGGTACACTGAAGACCAACCCAACATGGCTAGATTCACTAAGCAAACAGAGGAGATTCTATCACAGACAGGAGCCCGAGCATGTAAGCGCTATGGACAGCTAGCCTTGCACAAGAGACAGGAAAGAGGCTGACTAGGACCGATGGGAGGGAGCTGGCTTGCTACCGTTTGACTGACTTGCTTTCCTCCCTGATTGGCTTTATTTGCTGAGGAATGGAGTTGGTGGACAGACAAAATCCCAGACTTTGAAAGAGCAGAGATTGGAGATTGATTCAATAGCTTTGCCGGGTGTGAGCAACTCTCGTACTCTATTTACTGGATCGTGCGTGATTGATGGATTCCTCTTTTACTAGCTAGTGCTATATCTATGGATTGAGTCAGGCAAGTTAAGTTAGATATTGATCGAGGCAATGAAATTTAGGCTCGTCAGAGGCGATCGGTAGTGAGGCTCGACCATAGGTAGTATAGGCTAAGTAATTAGGTGAGGCCGGTTCCACTAGTGAAGAGTCAAGCCTAAGGTTTTGCTGTTCCTGAGTGAGAGTGGCTTTTCTTTCTTCATCCCTTTCAGTACTCGGTGATGCGGCAATTGCCTCATAATCAGGTGGTGTTCTTCCAGGTGTAGGCGTCAGGCGTTTAGGCTAAATAAGTAGTACGGGTCTTTTTTAGATTATTATTATTATTGGGTTTTTCGGAGTTCGTTTGATGTATCCGTTTCGCTTTCTCAGTTGATCTTTTTATTATTCCCGTCGGAGGCGACCAGCAGGAGGTTATGGTAATGGCCTTAGAACGGACCCTGGGAGGTTCTTTCAATGGAAACTTAGTTGTCGCTACGCTGCATCGAACTAATTACGTAAGCGTCAGTCAGATAAATGGAGGAAAGAACGCGCTGCCCCAAGCCCAACGAAGATAGACAGCTATGGTTACAAGCCCGTCCCCGAAACGAAAGGACGCCAAGTGGAACTCAATGGAAAGGTCCGGAAGCGCAGTGTCAGGCTGGAGTCTTCTCGCAAGAGAGCTCCCTAAGTGATAGATAGAGAGATCCGGCTCGGCTCCTGACGAGGCCCGGAAGAGCGGGATTAGCGGTGGACGCACTGCGACCATTTCTCTTTCTATTATAAAGTGAGGTCGGCGGTCGGTACCACTTTGAAGCCCTTATTTTAACTTGACGTGAAGAATGCCCTTCAACAACATAAGGGAAGGGGGGATCCGCAAGAATAAGTTTCTATTCAGCCTCCTCCAACTCCAGGCTTCTCTTCTCGAATCCTAACTTGGTATGCAAGCTCAAGAAATCGATTTACATTACGGCCTCCGACAAGCTAAAGCAGGCACCCTTATTAGCTCTTGGTGCCTGCTTTAGCAAACTGAAGGAAGCTCAGCTTACTTACTCTTATCAAAGGGAGGACGGGACTCTTCTTTCTTAGCCAGAAGCCGATTCACAATCAATTCCGGTGTGAAGAGTAGAAAAGCATTCCTGCGAGCCCGGGGCTAGTGAGCAAGGCAAGTTGATTCCTTCCTTCTCAAGCCTGCATTTACTTCGAATATCTAGGCCTGGCGGAGAGGAGCAAGACTGGTCTTAGCTTCGTTTCTTTGTTTAGTCATTCCCGTCCATTGAGAATAGAAGGATAGGTTTGAAGCGAATCAACGAATTGGATCACTGAGGTGAATCGAGGTCCATTCAATGCATTAAATCAGCATCTCCATATAGCTGTCAAAGCTTGCAAGTCGTTTTTCACTTGAGATATCTCAAGTTGACATTTTTCATTCTCCCTAGTGGCGAAACCTTGCAAGCCCATTTCAGTAAATCAATTTTCTCTCAATTTGAGAAAAGGCATTCCCCATATATGTGAAACCTTGTCAAATGAACCATATCTCTACAAGTTCTATCTTCCTACAAGAAAGGAATGATTCTTCTTAGGCTGAAACCAGCTCAATCCAATCAGATCCCTCTTTCGGGGGACTTGTCTTGTACTCCATTAGGCAAGAAGTGCAGTCGAAGGTCCGTAATGAGATCTGAGGGTGGGCACAGAATCAGCCGAGAAGGTGCTAGTCTATCTCCTCGTTTGGGATTCGAAAAGGTATTCTTGGTTAGTGGTCCTCACTCTGCTGTCATCTCTTGCCAGCTTCAGATCTCATAAATCACATCTTCTAGTACGCTAGTTGGAAGCCGGGTTCGACGCATTATTCAAAGGGCAAGTCCCAGATAGGAGCACCAGCAAGTCTGAGTTCCAATCTCTCTCAAATAGGTAACGGGAAGTACCATTGGGGCTGGAAAGCTGAATGAGAACCTGAGTAGAGCGGCAAACTCTTTCTAAGACGTGCGCCTGTCCCGTCGGGAAGAATAATAAAGAATCTTTTTGGGATGATAGAAGCTTTTTTTCACAAAGGTTGCAGGCACGACTCCCACCCATGCTGATGGAACGAACTACGACTTGCATTGAGCCTATGCCTTTCCGGCGCACTAGCCTGAAATGAATCCCTTTTCTAATCGGAGTGAGATAGACTCTTTACTTGGAGGATAGAAGCGAAGAAATGCCTACCTACAATAATAGATCTACTCTTCTGTCTCGCCTCCTTACCTTGCCCACCCAAGAGCGCTTATGTCATATGGGAACTCATGGCTGGAAACAATCCTTATGGTTTTGATATCCGGTAGGAATAATAAGAATCAAAGTCCAGGTTGGTTGGTGAGCCTAGTGATAGGAGACTATCTAGCTTGGTTCGGAGAGCACTTGTTGGGTTAAATCTTTTTTTTGTTGCTAAATGTTACGGCCTAAATGCTGAACTATTGACCCTACTTGTTCGGATGGGTGTTCACCCCAAAGTGTTCCCGGACCGCATGCATACATCCGTAAGTAACTTAGTGCAACATGGCAAATTTCATTGAGAGGAATCAGCAAAGAAAAGAAAAACGGGTCAACATCAACATGTGTATTTGAGAGATTGTCCTCGGGCTGAGGAGTGTCCACATGAGTTCGTTGAGGTGTCTACATAGGAATAAAAACCTCTTGTATATTCTGTCGAGAGTTCGGATTGCTCCACCTAAGTAGAACGAAAAGGAGGTTACGAAGTCAAAGGGGGACCATAAGCTTCGCTTCCGGTAGCTTGCTGACTCTCCTAGTTAGAAAAAGGCTCTTTGGCGAATTCTTTAGATCTGGGTAGTTGAGTCCATAGAGAGCCTTTGAAAGCTTCCACAAATAGTCTGGATGAATAGAGTCTTCATAACCGGGAGGTTGGCCTCGCGCTCTTCTTTGAGATCTCCGTGAAGGAAAGCGTTCTTGACGTCTAACTGGGATGAGAGTTGGGCCAGTGCTGAATGTAAGCGGGTGCGAATGGTACCATTTTGAGCAACTGGACTGAACGTGACGTCTCGGCATAATATAGACCTTACTCTTTTTCATAGCCTTGAGCAACCAAGTGAGCTTTCTTACTCTTGATAAAAGCCTTTTGCTACAAGCCGTTTGTACCTATATATATAAAGAATCTTAATTGTATTTGATCTTGTAAGCCCACCTTGACCCAACAATGTTTTTGTCAGGTGGTGGAAAGACAAGATCCCAGGTTTCATTCTTTTGAAGAGCTTCCATTTTTTCTAACATAGCTCGTTTCCAATTCTCAGAAGATTTGGCTTTCTCGTAAGATAAGAGTCCGGTTCCATGATTTTGTAGATTTCTGAAAGACTTGTGCTCAAGATTAGGAACCATAGGAGATAAATCGATCAATAGGAGTGTGGATCTTCTGAGATTTGGAGAAGGAGATAAGGGGCCCAGAGACTCAGGAGCTTCAGACAATTGATTGGATTACCAGCATTCACTTGCTTATCGTAGAGGCTTTCAGTCTGAGAATGGGCTGTGACGTGGACTGGTCATGCCTGAGCATGGGCTGCTGAAAATCCGAAGATGAATGCTGCTGTCACTCCAGGCTGCTGCTGCTCAAGACTCTCCCCCAAAATCCGAATAGAAGATAAGATAAAAATCGACTTTCATCAAACCGGTCCTGCCCTTTATGTTTATGTTCTTCACTATATCCAACAAAGAAAGACTCCAACTATTTTATTTTGAGAAAACTTGTTTCTTTGTGAAGCATCAATATGAGGAAAACAGAAACATCCAAAGGCTTTGAAATGAAATAGGAATAGTCTGAAATCTTTTGAAAAAGCTTTTGATGAGGGGAGTCACCAGCAATAGTCGACGATGGCAATCCGTAATTTATATGGACTGCTTTATTAAACGCTTCGGCCCATAGGTACTGAGGAACTTTTATTGCAAAAGTTTTTAGCAGTCTAAGTGATGTGCCTTTGTTTAAGGGGGGCAAGCAAGCCACTGATCATTAACTCAATCTAAACTTGTTCCATTGCACTTATGGTTATACTTTTAACCTACTAAGTCTCTTTACGTTATCCAACACAAATGCAAAAAAAACACAATGCAACTTTGCTGAAAGATGAATGCGGTATAAATGGGGGGGTAGTGTTTATGGCGCACGGAGTGGCAGTGACTCGCGCAAGTCAAGTGAGAAGGAGGACTTTATCTCTCTCGCCCGACTCGCCCCCCCTATCTAGTAAGGCTTTAGCAGCGGAAGTAGGGAAGAAAGAACCTCGAAAAAACCCGGCTCCAGCTACCTTTAGCGGCTGTGGGGATCGCTCCCTGTGATCTCAGTCGGTTCGGCTGCGACTGAGCCGTCTCTTCAACCCGCGGACTCCGGAACACAGTCGGTAGGCTGGTGTTCCTTCGACACTCTGTTCAGCAGCCTTTTCTGGATCACCAGCCGACTCAGAACCAACTTCAGTAATTTGCTCGGCAGGAGGCTTTGACATGATCGGTGCCTCGGCCCGCGTAAGGGGGGAGGACCGATTTCTTGAACTTCTTCAGCGGTAGTGAAATTCGAAGGATCGCTGCGAAAGGGGGCTAGGCTCCTTTTCTGTACGAGCATCGAGCAGAAGACCTTTCACGATAGGCCTAAGAAGGAAGTTCGCTCTTTCCCTATTTATTGATCTTGCTAACTCGTGAACTAACTAAATAAAGTCGTTCTTCCCCGGTCCGCCATGACTGACCTGAGGAAGGACTGGTCGAAGGGCTGTCCTTTCCAGGTACCATACCATTTTATAGCATACTATCTTTTGAAAATAGTCAAAAATGGTATGCTCTTCTAGGGATAGAGCACTCTGTAGGAATCCCTTCTTCTCTCCCGCCTTGGCAACAAGAGTTCTTTCTTTTTTCTTGCCCGGGGTCGACCGTGAGGACGGTTTTAGTTCTCCTTTCAACGCTCATCAATTGAGGATAACTACCTATTATTGGTAACGATAATCTGATGGGGGCTTCTGGCACAGCAAATTCTCTCCCATCTTCTGTCCCTCGGGGGGACATCGACCTCAACAGTAGCCCTTCGCCGGCCGAAGTCAAAAGCCACATTAGGGAGGAGCATCTGAAACACGTAGAGACTGTTCTAGAAGCTCTTCGTGAGCACCAGCTGAAATGAAAGCCCATACGGAGTTGTGGAATTTCAACTTGTAGGATGACTGTGAGCCTTCAAATCAGATCTATTCGGCTTTCGCAGGTAGGCGCCCATCTTTCTATGTTCATTTTGATTCAACTCATGCTAATTTCGAATATCGGAAGCCGGAGAATAATGCTCAAATTTGAACTCTCAACAGCCCGAATGCAAGCGGAAAATGATCAAACATCGCAAGAAGCTATTGTGGCTCCTGACATCACGGAAAAGACAAAGCAGGGAATAGCTTCAACGGCGAAATGAAAAAGGGGGAATCAACCTTTTGATCGATTGATGCCTGTAGTTGGGCTTTCACCTCCGGGGGAAATATTGAGGTTCAGGCCGGATCTCTTTTTCGGAAGTCAATTTCATCACATCAACCTGGATGAGTATAGCCCTTATGGTCTTGACCACTTCCCTACTTTGGATGGGACTGAGGAAAAAACCTGCGTTCGGTAAAGGCATGTGTCAGCGCAGATGAGTGATGTCGGTAGCCTACTAGACTCGTTTTTTCCAAGTCGGTTGAGGCGATCTCTTTCATTTCAATCAGAGCGAGCTGAACGAGTAAAAGATAGTTCCTAAGATCGGTAGTTCGGATATCGATATAGTGAGGTCAGAGGCAGGGAGACTAAGGGCAGTGGTTGGCACAAGCCTCCCTCTCCTCGAGAAGGGAAAAGGGCTATCTGAGCCCGTTTCCCGAGGAGATCCGTTGAGACCTATCAATCGAATGTGAGGCCTACGGACTGTGGTTAATCCTCAGAATCCGCTTGGTCTTCGTCAAAAAACTCCGAGGCATTTCAGTTCTGAGTAGCCGAGCTGCACGAATCAATACACTTTATTATCAACTGATTTCATACCCACACCCACCGACGGTCCAAGAGAAGCAGACCCTACTGTCTTAGCCGGATCAGCATGAATGGTTGCATCCTCAAAGTCGT
The DNA here is from genome assembly GCA_954871525.1 of Parietaria judaica. Classification (NCBI taxonomy): domain Eukaryota; kingdom Viridiplantae; phylum Streptophyta; class Magnoliopsida; order Rosales; family Urticaceae; genus Parietaria; species Parietaria judaica. Next base: position 21,985 of record OX940873.1, read on the forward strand.
CAGTCACAGCAGTAACCGTAGTACCCAGCTCTTGAGGATTGGGCGGTTTGAAGGACTTATCTTATAACAGTTACGTAACAACACCCTGGCTATTATAAAGCAACTAAATCTAAATACTCACACTAGGCCTCATGGGACGCTAAAAAGCCGAAGGCCTTGACAAAGGTAAGGCATGAATTTCACTTGTTTGAAGTGAACTTACCGTGTCGATAATGGGCTATTCCTCGCTAAGAAAAGAAGGAAGGTGCGGAAGCCATTTGAACTCGGCTAGGTATGAGGAATGGAAGAAGCCAAAGGAAGAGGGATGTTGGATTGAACAAGGGATTCGCCTTCAATGGGATCTCTCGTTAATAGAGAAAGTCCGCTTTCGGTCAAGACACCGCTCTCTCCTCTCTCAGAAAAATTGCTATTCGCTATTCAACTCATCTTAAAGCGCCTGATCCCTTGACTCTTCAGATTGACTTTCTTGACATCCTCTATCCGTTTCCTTTCTTTCATGTTTTAAGCCTTCCTTGGACTAATTCCATAACGGCAATACGTACAAGCCTATTAAATACAGAACCCATAATCAAAGATCAAAGTCTTTCTTTAAAATGAAAATGCCCCTAAGGACAGAGAAAGGCATGTGAACGTCTTCAACCAGACAGACATTTATACCTGCGGCCGTCAGCGAGTTATGTTAGGTCAGCTTTTTAAGTAAGCTCTGTACGCTAGAAGAGTCACTCGAGTTTTTGCCTGCCTCTTCGCTTCAGCATATTTGAAGCTTTTCCAATAGAAAAGGAGACATACGGAATACCCGACAATGAGATGTACCGATTGGATGGGGCTACAAAAGGCATGAATTTCATCCTCGATCTTGGCATTAAACAAAATGGCTGGTAACAAATACGACTTCGCCTACTGCAACGAATAGAACAATAAGACGATAGGGGTATGCGACTAGACCTGCAAGACTCGCTTTGGGTTACTCCACTGAAAGGGCAACTAAAGGAAAGGGCCTTCACCCGATCTATGACAACAAGGGATTGGACTCGAGCGAAGACTGGAAGGCTGGAACTGATGCGTACGGGATAGAACGAATCGAAAGCTTACGGACTGCAGACAGACAAGGAAATAAAGTCCGCTCTAAAGAAAGGGGCTTTCCTAAAAGCGAGGCTATTTCACAAGCCATCAGACACGAATACATCGAAGACTTCTACCACTTCGACAGCTTAGAATGCTAGACCTTATGCTTACGACGGATTACGTACTGCGGATTGGACTGCTTAGGCGGCTTAGTAGCCTTTGCAGGAGTCAAATTACTTATTTACAGACATTTTTGACAAAAGTAAAAATGAAGGAAGATGAAGATTCAGTTTTCAAGGGAATGGGGCTCCCCTCTGCAACCTAATTCCTTCCTTCTCACCTGAGTCTTAATCTCAAAGAAAGGGAATTATTGGCCCTGATACGGCTTCGAAGACTGTTAGGCATGGACTGCTAGCGGACTGGAAAGAAGGACTTGTTACATCCTCAAAAGAGTGAGAAGTACCTCAACGAATAGAGAAAAGTCAAGACAAGAAGAAAGTCTCTCCTTTCTGTTCTTTACATGACAGTTGACCGACTCAACCCATCATTTCTACCGGAAAATCTGCCACCATACCCTAGTCCCGGGTCTTGACCACGTAATCAAAGGAACGAAGTCTCTGCAGTGGAATATTTTTTATGTGCAGGACCTTCCGCTTTCACACTTGAGCAAATTATATATATATATAGCTAGCGACTTAGTAGGTCTATGGCCTGCCCCCGCAACAAGTACTAGCATATAGCATAACCAAATAGAAATGTGGCTGGGCTCAGAAAGAAAGGAGGAGTCGAGATTTCAGGCTTGTAGAAGGAATCAATGAGGCGAATTGAGCTAGGTTACACTACTTTGAGGAGAAATCCCTTAATGAATGTATGTGCTTTTGATCAGTGACCGTAGAAACTACTGTGAATGCTTTCTATGAGATCCTCTTTCTGGCTACCAAACGTGCTAATTGGTCAAAAGAGCTTATTCTGAGTTCTAATTCCCCGAATTCTGTAAGCTCGCTTGGTCTACCTGCTTTGTTCTGATTTCATTGTATTCCTCCGTATTCAGCATTCGCCGGTGTCACAAAAAGCAAAAGCATATCAATTCGTTGAGGCAACTAGTCTTGGTAAGGTTTACCACTGAATGAGAAAGGCCCCTAGGTAGATAGAACGTTTGTATGACTTTTTCCTAGTGTTTAAAGGCATGTTTGCCGGCATCCAATGTCCCCAATCATATCGTGTGTGATACGCGTACGAGGGACAACAAGACAGCGGGGAGTCTTTGTGACGGGGAAGAGCCGTGCATTAATTTGGAAGATTTTATAGAAATGGATTGCGAGTTGAACCTTTGCTTTCCCACGAACAGTAGTGGCTCGTCAGCAACTTAGATAAACGAATCTTCTCTTATCCTGCGCCTTCCCACTAGTCCATAGAAGAGTCCTGCTTGGAGTGAGAACTGCTTGACGGGTGCGCAACTTACTATTCATATTACATAGATCCTAGCCTTGAACACTGATCCCTATTGCTTGAAGTTCGGTCCCTACTGCCGAGATACGGACACTCGTTGATGCGCTTCCTGAGTTACTCCCTTCCCTAGCATTAAGAAAGTCTTAAAGACTTCCGACACAACGCAGGAACAGGAAGACTTCTACCTAGACCGCGTTCAACCGATTACTTTACTTGATTCCTTATTGGTAGAGGTATCGGCAATAAAAGAAAAGGTGTTGACTCTGTGTACATAATTACATTATACCTTGGTTTCTTAGACTGTGGCTTCTCCTTGATTCGGATGGAGCCTTAAATCCCGGTGAGCAGAAGAAGGATTCCATCACCACCCAGCACCCAAAACCAGTACATCAAACTACCCACGGCTAACAACAACCCCGTTCGAAAAGACCTTTGAACTTCGATTCTTTCTTTTCTTTAGAACTTCGCTTTCTCCTGAACCTGCGGGTGGTACTGACTTGATCCGAGGTAAGCATTAGCTTTAGCTTTCGACTTGCCCTTCCGTCTAACACTCGGGATATTAGAAGAGAAGTGTCGTGGCTCACAACCTTGACTTTGTTTGAGTAGAATTCTTCTAACCTGAATTCCCTTATAGTCTCCGGACGGGATTACTTTAGCTTTGCTTCCTTAGGATCTCATTCCCCGGACCAATGATTTGAACTCGAGTACAAAAGAAAAGCCTATTGAAAATTCTCATTTCGTTCCAGGATCCGCAGCTGTTGTTGCTTGCTTCCTGATCCTATACCTGGGGCTGAGAAGAAAGCTTAGAATTCGATTGGAACATTTCCTTCGAGGGCACTCATAACTAAAGTACTGGCTCGCGAACTGCCAGAATTCGGTTTTCCCTAGTGGATTCACCAGTCTTGCGGACTCCCTTCAGCTTACTTACGATCGAAATCACTATTTTGCTTTCTGAGCTATACGAAAGAACTAGATCACGATCTCGCGGGACTAATCTCTTGAAAACTGAAAGAAAGAAAAGCCAATCGTAATCGTACGTCCAGGTTTCCTCAACTTTCTCCCCTCTTTGTTCGTAAGTTGATTCGTGAATTTATTTAAGAGGACTGAACTGATGTTTTTAGGTTCTTATGGATGCTACTCAAGGGAGTAATGAATACCTCTCTGTACGTGAAGGAAGGTGGGCTACCTTTCTTTTAGTGAAAAAGGATCTGTTCTACGAATTTCTTTTGTTGACTTCTTTTTCTTTAAAATCCCTAATGAGGAAGTGGGCTATCCAGTTAGACTAAAAAGTGTAGATTAGAAAAGCCAGTCAAAGCGAGTACGGTACAGATTAGTTCATGAAACGGGGCTTTAGATAAGGCCAAGGGGCAAGATCTAATTAGGTTCTTCCTTTTCACTGAAACATAGCGAGATACAAGCTACCGTTTTTTCCTTAATTGAATAGGAAGACGTATTCTAAATAGAATAGTCAAGGAATGGGGGTAATTTACTCATTTTGTCCAGTCATTCGCTAGCATTTGCTAGAGAGGAATGAAAAGAATCACGTCCGTGAAGACGACTTTCTTCAAGCTCTCGAAATCAGGCTTTCTTCAAGGAAGTGTGCCCCAGGCCTAAAGGGCGATTAGCCAACTTCATTCTACTCTACAGAAATTCTTGTTCGATTCTCGAGATGCGCTTTGGACCAACTTGAGTATCTAGTAGAGAATCTTGCCATGATTGGTCGATCGGGCCACGTTGCTTACAAATAAATGGATTTTCTCACGATCGCGATCGATCTCATCAAATGCGTTTTCCGCAATCAAAATGCCAATCTAGCTTGTGTTTGCAGGTCTTGTCTGTCTAGGTATCCCTTTCCTTTTTTGTCGAGTGACTTCGTTCGTTCCTCCTCATGCACTATGAATTCGGTTGTCTGGGGGTCCGTATCATCCCGGTTCCCGTCCCTGGAACTGGTAAGGGAACCCCCGACCGGAGTTCGAACGATGCTCCCAAGGTATGATCCATTTTTTTTTGTTTTGTTCTTAATGAATCTGTGGTGTCGAATCCTTTTCCTAGTTTTTAGACAGAGTGATTAGTCTGAAGTAACATGTTTGGGATGTCTAGTTACTTGAGCAGGATTTTCATGGTTTAAAACACTGACTTCGTCTTTCATAACTTCCTTTTATAACAACCGAATCCACTCTCGTGACATGATCGAAGTTCGATCCACCACTTTTGGAAACGAGATGAGACGGTCTACCCGTCTTTACACATACGAGGAATCACTGACAAAATTCTCACATGTCCGTTTCGTTATTACAACCTTCTTTTTTGATGTCAAAGACCAGAAGCTACGCGCAAATTATCATTGGATCTCGGTTGTTCTTAACAGCGATGGCTATTCATTTAAGTCTTCGGGTAGCACCACTAGATCTTCAACAAGGTGGAAATTCTCGTATTCCGTATGTACATGTTCCTGCGGCTCGGATGAGTATTCTTGTTTATATCGCTACGGCTATAAACACTTTCTTTTTCCTATTAACAAAACATCCCCTTTTTCTTCGCTCTTCCGGAACCGGTATAGAAATGGGTGCTTTTTTTACGTTGTTTACCTTAGTGACTGGGGGGTTTCGGGGAAGACCTATGTGGGGCACCTTTTGGGTGTGGGATGCTCGTTTAACCTCTGTATTCATCTCGTTCCTTATTTACCTGGGTGCACTGCGTTTTCAAAAGCTTCCTGTCGAACCGGCTTCTATTTCAATCCGTGCTGGACCGATCGATATACCAATAATAAAGTCTTCAGTCAACTGGTGGAATACATCGCATCAACCTGGGAGCATTAGCCGATCTGGTACATCAATACATGTTCCTATGCCCATTCCAATCTTGTCTAACTTTGCTAACTCCCCCTTCTCAACCCGTATCTTGTTTGTTCTGGAAACACGTCTTCCTATTCCATCTTTTCCCGAATCTCCTTTAACGGACGAAATAGAAGCTCGAGAAGGAATACCAAAACCTAGTTCACTCGCTAAGCATCCATGGCTGAATGGTTAAAGCGCCCAACCGGGGAAAATTCGTAGGTTCGATTCCTGCTGGATGCACTTGTTCAGTTCAATCGCTGCTCACAGGCGAGGGCTTCACTAATATGATGGCTCCCTCAGGGGGTTCGGGCGCTTCAACGAGCTTGGAACGGGAATCTCGCATTACCAGTTCAGACCCACCAGTACCCTCTCCCAAAACCAAATCGAAATCTCAAAGTCTCATAAATCTTTTCAAACTTCTCATAGTGTTGTTTACTTATCTCTTTCTTATGGGCTTCCTTTGTAAATTCTTGACTTTCCGCTAGACTCAAAGAATGGTTCCAACCCAGTGACAGCGGAAGCTGATTCGTTTGCTTGTTCTGTTCCGCCTGGCTAGTTGTCTTTCCTCTGGCTTACGTAGTTTGCGCAGTTACGGATTAGTTGTTTACTTTTATAGAAGCTAAGGCAAGAAGTCAATCGCTTTCAGTATCTCTTGCTTCTTTGGTTAGTTCAGTACGAGTGGCAGGCGCAAACTGGCACAGGCAATATATAATAATAAATAGGCGATTAAAGTAATAAAGTCAAGCTTTTTCCAGAGGATGAGTCTTGAAAGTCTCGGTAGCATTCCCTTTATCAAAGTATAGTACGCTAGGGACTCTCTTCAAGTGGAGTAAACAAAACGGAAGGAAATTATTAGTCTAGCATTCCTGTACAATTCCCTTCCTTTAATTCAATAGTTTTATTTGATTCCCATCTGTTAATTCAATATGCTCTTCCCACTTAGGTTAGCTGTACTCTCGTGTAGCAGTTAACGCTTGGTGGATAGGGCGAATCCGGAATCGAATCTCTGTCGTGAGCGGCTCATTATGCGACAAACTCATATGTCGCTGAATAGTTCGCTACTCTTTATCTCTTTGTCCATACATCTAATAGTTTGAGTGATCATTTTAGAATTCTGATTCGGGAGAAAGAGGCCAGGTAACCGATATCGTATTAGGGATCAACAACCAGGTCACTCCGGGGAAGAAAAGGCACGGGAGCACCCCTTATACTTCATTTTATTCTCCCTAACTTGCATAGCGACGTTCGAAGGTATCTCATAATAACTTCTCACTGTGTCGAGGCGAAAGCAACAACTAACGATAACAAACAAGATTGAACTCATGTAGATCTACTTGCTTACTCCTTTCTAGCGGTCCTATGCGTAGGAAGTTTGTTATCGCCCTTTGTGCAAGAAGCTGCTGAAAGTGCTCTCTTTGCTTGATAGCGATTGACTTCCTCTGCCGGGTAGCTCTCTATCTCTATGCGCCTAGCTGGTGCTCTCTCATTCGGTTGTGTAGTTTAGCTTCTAATTGTTGGTTGGAACAAAGGGAGATCCACAGTGGCAGTTGAACAAAGTCTCATTCTCTAATCCTAAATATAGTATAAAAGATGGTGTAGAGGATTTTACCAAATAGTGCACGTGCAGGGCTATTCTTTTCCATGTACTCATATATTAGAGCTGGTTTCCATCAATACAACATCAAAAAAGTTTAACGAGATTCGGGTGTTGTAAAGCGGATATCATGCCTATATCATTTACTAATTAGCGGTTCCCTTGCGGAGGTGACAATCGACAAAACTAATATTAAAATAAAAAAGATCCAAATCCATAATTACCTTGTAAACCGGCCTGAACCCCCTTCCCCTATCAATGAAACACCCATTCCCACCCGGCTCTGTAGCTTCAGAGATAGCGGGGCTAACTAACTAGATAGTTGACAGACGCCTAACCAAGAGATTCCGTTTATCCCCGAAGCCGATTGTTCCGAACGAAGCTACATTTCTATTCTATCCAAAAGAACATAAACAGACGCAGGCACATTCGCAGAAAGAAGAGATCGGGATCTCAGTCGAATCTGGGGAATCCCCTTTCTCAAGGGCAGCAAGGGAGGCAATGAATATGGATCGGTTGCTAATTCATTCTCCCTCTCCGGCGAGGTCGCATCGGCAAAAGAAGGGTATTCATCGATCCAATTCCAGCTTATGTCCCAGATGAAGTAGTTCTTGTTGGTATCATAGATGTGTTATAAGAACTGGACAATGTCCCAAAATTAATTGATATCGAAGCATTAACATTCGTGGATGGAAAATGAAAGATGTCGATTCTTTTCTAAAGATAGATGGCTTAGATGGAATAGTTTTTAGCCTCTCGCTACCCCGGAAACTCCTGATTTTCCTGCTTAGACAGAGGCCTTGTCAACGGAATATTCAAATTAGCATGAAAGTCCTACTTTAGATGATACGCCTCGCTGAGCTCTCTCTTGGGCTGTGAAAGCGGTGCGGGTGCGAAAGAAGTTGGGCTACCTTGCCTTGAGAGCTTCCCCGGTTACTGAGTCTGTGATTTCATTGTAAGTATTTGCTTCCATCTCGAAATGCTCTTTCATGATTGTATGTACACAAGTTCTCGCGCATAAGCATAGCCATATGATGAGTTGAAAGCTTCAGAGGTGGGGAAAACCCTCTATAGTCTAGGAGCATATTCCCACTCTTTTCTGTGTTCATTCAATGCTTTGCTTGTGGATTGGAAATGCGGTAAGGTCCAGCCCCTGACTCTTCGATAGATATCAGCATAGCTTCGTAATTAAACTTCTCGCACATCTGCTCTGAAAGCGAGAGCTTGAGATGCATTCGTTCTGAAAGTGATCTTTACAAATCAAGATATAGAATATGGGCAACCTTCTTCCCTAGCAAGAAGGTAATTTTTTTGTTTTATTCATGTCTCTGCAGCTGTATCTAGTGTGTCACGCTGAGAATTGATAAACGACTTTCTATCTCCGTTGAAGTGAAAGCTTACTTGATCGATGTATGGGATATAACTGAAAGGGCAGTGCCACAAGGCTGCTATGCACCTGCTACGCTTGTCCTAATCAAGCCAAGAATGCTCTGCGCGCTATACTTTTGCTTTTTACCCGATCCCGGCATAGCGCTTTGCTTTCGGTTCTTCGGAGGAAACCTTACCAGACCACCACCCGACTTCGTTGCTTGTGTGCTTGGACATACATAACCGAACAGGGCCTACAAAAGTAAACGTTTCTAAATGCACACGCTTTACTGTGCAGACGGAAAGCTCTCGATGAATGCCATGGCTAGAATAAGTCCAGCTCCAGGCTTTCAAGAAGAGAAGAAAGACCCTACGGCCAAGACTTCCATGTGGTGTTTCAGAAGAGGAAATCGACACATAAACAATGCAATCGCTGTATTGACTTTCCGTAACATGAACTTGTATTCCCCGAAGGCTGGGTCAAGTGTATAGATTCCTGGAGAAAGTCCTCTGCCAGCCCGGATGACCCGCCCGTCATGACATTCTCGTAGGAGTACCTTCCTCAAATCTCCAACCTTCGGTATAAACAATAGGTGCCCCTTTCCTTTTTGTCATAAAAAAGTCCGTCCTCCACCCAGAACTGACGGGTCTTCCCTTCTCGCACCAAATTCAGGAGGGCTTGAGCCGTAGGATCTTTAGACCAATTCTCCTTAATATGTTCCCGCACTGAGGTTGCCACTTGGCTGGCGGAGGTGTGGGAAAGGTATTTTAAAGCTGCTAGTTCTGCTTTCCGGCTAAGAGCATCTGCTACTTGATTGGTTCGACCCGTCTTATATTCAAAGTGAAAGTCGAACTCTGCCAAGAATTCCTGCCACCGTACGGGGTTGGCTGCGTAAGAAAATGGCTCACTGCAGTCTTATCTGTCTTCACTACAAACTTGGACCCCAATAAGTAGTGTTTCCAGACCCTAACCTAAGGCAATGGATTACTGCCAATAGACCCTTTTCTTGTGCTGTGTATCTTGTCTCTGGGTCGCTCAGTTTACGACTCTCATATGCAACTGGGTGACCTTCCTGCAATAGGACTCCCCTAAACAAAAATCTGAGGCATCCCTTTGTACCTCAAAGGGCTTCATTACATCCGGAAGAGCAAGTTTGTTCTGGGTCACTTATCATCGCCTGTTTCAAATCGTCGAAGGCCACTTGGCATTCTTTAGACCAGTTCCAATCTCGTCCCTTCTTCAAAAGAGCAGTCAGAGGTGTAGCCCTTCGTTAGTAGCCCTCCAAAAAGCGACGATAGTAGTTAGCTAGTCCCAGAAAGGACCTAAATTCCGTCACTGGGGGTCTTCCATTCTTGGATCGCCTTCACCTTCCCCAAATTCATCCGAATGTGGCCATGCTCAATGATATGGCCCCAGAACTTGATGCGTTGTTGGGCAAAGGCACATTTTTCTCTATTCAAGTAGAGTTGGTTCTCGCGCAATTTGTTGAAGACCAGTCGAAGGTGTTCCACATGTTCTTCCAGAGATGAATTATAAACCAAAATGTCGTCTAGATACATCACCACGAACTTCTCGAGATATTCATGAAATACCTGATTCATCAAGGTACAAAAGGCAAAAAATCAATTCAAAAGCCCCATACCGAGTAACACAGGTTGTCTTTGGTTCGTCTCCCTCAGAAATTCTAACTTGATGATACCCCGACCTCAAATCAAGTTTAGTGAAATATTTTGCATTGCTCAGTTGATCGAATAGATCTGCAACGAGAGGAATGGGGTTTTTGTTCCAGGAATGAGTTCAATCTCGTGATCCACCCTCCTTCGTAGTGGCAAGGCAAGGACTTTTCCTGGTTACCCGGCTGGAGAATCTAGTCATTTAGTCAGTTCCTAACAATCTCTGTAAAGCCCCTGTACCCTTAACAGTGGATAATATTATAAGTTGCTCCAGTCAATTCGAGTTCTGTTTCCAAGGGAAAATGCTATCTCTGAGTCTGTTACAGCGAGTGAGGCATGAAGCCCTAATGCTACTTTTTAGCCATTTAGAGATGCAGTTTAAGTGGCAGTTGCCATTGCTTCTCTTTCTAAGCCGGAAGCCCCTCAGTATATCAGTAGTTGATAGTCCCATTCCATCTACCGGCAAGCCAGTTGAAGTTGGAGAAGCTTTTCTTTTGATGGCGATCCCTTCTTGTTTCGCCTCGAGTCATTTCATCCCTTCAAGCGAGTTTACCAGTCTTCGTCTCCGGATAATAAATAGAAGTTTGAGTTGCTTTGGCTGTCGATCCAGCTGAGAGCATATGGTCCAGGTGAGCTTACTTTAAATATGGGTCTTTCTTGAGCTACCTTTAAGCCTGTGGGATAGATGCAGTTCCAACCAGTTCCTCCTCCCTTTTTGGATATGATGAACAGCTGGTTGAGCGAGTAGACTACTTTGCCCTTTCTACCCAAAGGTGATTGGGATCCTAAGGCATGAACATCTCCTTCGTTCTTGGTAGGCACAGACCCAGCTTTATCCACATAGATTCGCATAAACACGGCTATAAGAAGATTTCTCATACCGTGAGATTTTTAGTCACTAGCTAGGCTAGCAACTAAGTTACCTACCCGCTTCACTCCGTCATAAGATGTATTACACCGTAATCCAATTCAGCAAGGTCTAAGTCTGCTTTATTATTAGGGATGTCAACGCTCAGGCCCATTTCGGGCTAAGCACTAAACAAATAGGAGGTGTGATCTCAGGATTTAATGTACTGTAAGGAATATATTCATATTTATAGGAATTCCCTTATCTTATCTTGAATTAATAAAGGAGATCTTTCCGGAAGTAGGGATTGAAATATCATCTTTCAAGGTATTGAAAATAATATGAGAATTTCACCAGATAAAATATCAAAGGAGGGTATGTACAACCCAAGGGAATAACAAGGAATTTATAAGGAATTAGGGCAAGGGAACTCAATAGCAGTTTCAAGAAGAAAGAAAAATCCTACTCCATATATGGTATGGAAAACATGAATCAATCTATCTATTTAGACCTACCATAGAATCTGATATCAAGTCCTTCCATGGAAAAGACACTGATCAGGATGGAATACAACTCCCAATGTATGGAAAGGAAGGAGGACTGAAAGCAACCTATCCCCGCCTAGGGACCTATGAAACCCTATACACCAAGAATCCAATGGAACTAGATGCCAGAAGTGACTCAAAAGGAGAAGGTATGAAAAACTTCCCCAGGGGAAGGAACTTTCTATACATATCTAACTGGATGGCCGGCCGGGGCTTTGGGTTGAATGCAGACCTTATAGCTTCTTTATTCACCTTAAATATACAGAAAATAGACAGAATATCTATAAAGGTAGATTAGATTTCAACCACATGTATTGCGTAGATCCATTATTTTCTCTTCATAGGTCTTGAGGGAACAGAAGAGGGCGGATTGAATGCATCCCTGATTTCCTCTTCATTCACCAGGTGGTCACGCACCCTTTCTCTTGATTGATCTTGACCTTCCTTCCCCCGTACCATAGCCGGAAGGGAAGTGAGATCTACTGATTGATTTGATATTAGATGAGCGGCCGTACTATGATCGTTCGGGAGACATGGAGAAGCCTCTCGGAAAAATGGAGATTGAGGCAATGATACAAGCTGCAGTAGAGCAGACCAATACGGAAGTACACTTATATTCCAGGATTTTTGCCGACATCCAGATGTAGCTCTGCCGGAAGGGTTCAAGATACCGAAGTTTAGTAAATACAATGGGGTCTTTAGACATATCATCACTCACTTCTGTGGGGATTGCCGAGGCCTTGATTCCCAGTCTGGGTTATTGAAACACCTTTCTCAGAAGTCATTAGAAGGGGAAGCACTCAAGTGGAACTCATCTCTCCCCCTTGATGCTCTACGTAGTTTTGACGATGTGATTGACAGATTCACCAGCCAGTAGTTGCACCAGGTGGAACATCCCCCAATCTCTGTGATCTGGTGAATGAAAAAATGCAGCCCGGTTTTGAATTCATTACCCTTGTTAACTGATGGAGGAATTTAGCAGCTAAAGCAAATAAAATGGAACATAAAAGAGGAAGATGCAGTACAGATGGTTATCGATAACCTGAATGGGCCCATCAAGGAAGCGATAGTGCTAGGAGATTTCCGAACATTTCCTCAACTGTTTGAACGAGCTGCCCGCCTGAGAGGGAAATGCCTTTAAAGTGCCTATTCATTCTTCTTCTTCATACCCTTACTTCAGTTTGAGTTGATGAATTGGCCTACATCGGATTTCACTAATAAAGTAAATTGAAATCGAAAAACTTGCAGGACGTCTTTTTGGCCTAAATTAAATGGCCGTTACTTATAACTTACGTAATGAGATGAGGTACCCCATTTAGGATGACTATTGGAATCGCGGTGCCGCCCAGAGGCGATAGGGGGGACCAATGCGCGGTCTATGTGCCTAAAGATTGAAGAAAGGCCTTTACCACTTATGTTTTCGGCTATTTAAGAATGACTGAATTTGATCCTTCGGCTCCTTGAAGACTCTGTGTGCCCCCTGGGTAAGTCTGCTGTCCCAGTTGGTTGGCCTCGACTGCGATCATCTTCGACGCCTCCTCCGTGCCGAGGTTCAGTCGCGCCATCTCCGGTTCTTGGTAATGCCTTCTGTCCTTTTGCGCCTCATACGCCGGCTCCAATAATTGCTTGTCTAAAAACTAGATCTGGTAATGCTGGGGCACGCCTTAAAATCAAGTGCTCCTCCCCAGGTCCATCGTCGTCAACTATCGATGACCTGTCTGAAGTGTTCTTCCAGCGCTTCCTAGTCTTTACATAGTCTTTCTCGTACACCTGTAGAGCTGCTCATCAAGAAAGGCCTCCCAAGTCGTGTTCCAACCAGATGACTCCATCTCTATCTTGTGCTGTTTGATACGCGTCTACTTACTTTCCCGCTTCGGTGTCTGAGGGTCTTTATCTCCGCTGGAATCTTAACTTGACGTCTCGGCTTCCTCCTTCGATCCGTCTTGCAAGTGCAGGGTAACCCTGGGCCGGATCTACTTCATCGACTGTGTGCTTGCCGCCCAAGCCGCCCGTAGCTAATGTTTTCCCAGTAGCGTCTCGTAAGCACCTTCGTGCTGAGCCGTCAGAGCACAAAAGTGGATGAAAAACTAAAGGTGCATCAATGGATACCTTCTGCCTCAAACACTTCTCCAGCGGTTTCACTGGTAGCTGGTTTGCCATTCTCAGTGTCTAGAACTATAAACTAGAGTCAGAACATCGGCTTACCAATCGCCTACCATGTCTCCTCCGTAAGGTCTCTCTAGACCCTCCGTCCACCATCGACCTCTGTAAAGTAAAGTGTTTCGCCTATCTTCATCCTCACTTGCACTTCCTTGTCAGGCCTAGCTAGGCAAACCGGTGCGCCTTCTAAGTAAGGGCGAGGGAACCGCTTTCTTCTAGGGTCGACTTGAGTCTAGTTTAGTATACTTCTGCAGTAATAAGCTTACGGAATAAGAGAATTAACCTTTCCATCTGATGTAAATGAAATAGTTCCTGTAGTTGCAGTTCATGTAGCTGTTGACTCTTCAACTCTTGCTCTAGTAGAGAAAGTCCTACTATAAGTCTTGAATTGACTACTCTAAACCTGTTCGTGGAACTAGATCTGCTCCTGGAAATAGAGAACCATCCCTTCTAGTTTGACTGTAAGCAGGGCGAATGCTTGCCTTTCACCTGGACTTGCAACTTAGTCTTCACCTCTCTCGGAAAGGGAAGCAGAAAGGAAAGGTGCTCTTGGAGATGAAAGGGGAGAGGGCAATTAAACAGTTCATCTAGGAGTAGGAGCTCTTAATGAAACTAGAGGTGAAACCTTTCCAACGGAATCAGTATCAAAAGCTGGTTCTCTAGTCTCGGGGCCTTTAAACAGGCAACTGGAAATGAGACTACAGGTTTAAATAAAGGCCTTTTGAGGGAAGGAAAGCGTTTCAATAGGAGCCCTACTTCCTCTCTCTGATCTCCAACCCCATTTTGTCCCGATACTGGAAGCCGCGTTTGAAGATGAGTGGATCGGGAATCCGAAGAAAAAGCCTACTTATAAGTCAGGCGCACTAGCGCACCAAGCAAGAAAACGGCGGGATTGACTGGCTAGCTCGTGCAATCAACGAAAAAATCCTTCGCCTTAGTAAGCTAAGCAAGCCTGGTTCTCCGGGTAGGACGTGGATCGATCATGACGAGAATGGACTTCTCCGTAATGTAATAGAAGAAAGAGTCACAGTCCAGTTCCCCGGGCTTCTCGACCAGACGAAGGGGATATGAATTCAATTCAGGCGGGTAAGGGCTTGACCCTGTGTTCTCTCCTGGTCGGGTCGGAGGCGAAGACTGGCAAAGTGCATCATTCAGTGGTGGGGTGCTCATAGAAAAGAAGGCGTCGCCCAACGAGTGGTTTGATGGAGTCTCGCTTTGATGCTGGGGAGATCCATAGATCTGGATAGAGTCTCGCTCATAGATAGAGGAAGAGTACGCGCGCTAGCGCGCTACGGCTTACGCAGGTGATCGGATCAGATAGCCCTTCGGGCAACCAACCAAACCCGGCACAGCACATCCAATTCCGATCAACAACTTGGAGGTATGGCTGAGTGGCTTAAGGCATTGGTTTGCTAAATCGACATACAAGAAAGATTGTATCATGGGTTCGAATCCCATTTCCTCCGGCACGGAAGTGGAACGGGCGAGCGAAATTACGTGAGAGAAAGAACCTCTTGGTGGAGTCCCCCGGAGGACAGAATAGCACTACTTAGTTACTAGGAGCGGAGAGCCCGTTGCGCGTTGTTTTTTTTTGTTTGACCGACCTATCTTCTTTATATAAGCAAGCTCCCTCCGGCCGTCCAGTCCCTGGGCGGCTCTCGGTTCTTGAGCATGTTGGGAGATTAGGCGGCAGTTGAAAGAGCTGCTCGAAAGCTTGACGAACAAGCGAAAAAGCCCTATCTATTTTCTTAGTAAAGGGCTTTTCCCTTACTAGTCAAGTGGTAAGGTAGGGCGCTATTCGATGAAGAAAACAGACTTTAGGAAAGTGGTTCAGGTAGCTCAGCTGGTTAGAGCAAAGGACTGAAAATCCTTGTGTCAGTGGTTCGAATCCACTTCTAAACGGGCGAATGGTCTTTAGACACGTAACCGGGAGCGAGTCGGATTAAAAAAAAAAGTTAAAGAGGAGGGGGGGGGGTGAGACGAGGTGTAGCGCAGTCTGGTCAGCGCATCTGTTTTGGGTACAGAGGGCCATAGGTTCGAATCCTGTCACCTTGATGTGGCGAATACAAAAAAAAAATGAATGCCGAAGAAAGGAAGGTCTGAGAGCTTACTCCGCTGTTCGTGGTGGAGTAAGGGCTTAAGAGTAGTAGGGCTAAAGGCATGCCTTAAGGCAGCTCGTGACCTAAGGTAGGCGCATTAGACTTTATTAGTCTTAGTTTCATTCGTTATCTCTTTAAAAAAAGAGCATTTCTTTAGGCAACTATCGATAGTTTTCCGACAGGCTTGAGGCAGACTCTTTCCTTTTTGGGCTTCAATCCCGGTCTATTGCCTGATGGCTTTACATCGCTAAAGAATCAGTAATTGACAGAAAGAACTAAGAAAAAAGAAAAGGAGAGTACCAATTAGATTTTCAATGTGCGCTCCTGTGGGGGTTGAACCCACCGCATAGGTGCCTTGTTCTACCGAGAGATGAACTAAGGGAGGCTCGAGAGACCTACATTTCTGAACGACCGAAGAAGGAAATTCTCTGAGCTCGGTCAAAGAGAAATACAATTCGAAATGAGCGCACCGAGAACGAACGAAAGAGACCAGGAGTTCCAATCCACCTTAGTATCTTCACCTTTATGCCACATCGCAGCCGAGCGGGAAAAAATTCGAAAAAGTGCAGGGGCACTACTAGTTGCACTAAAAAAAGACGGAGGATTACTCGATTACCTAAAGGACCTATCTTGTAAGTCTCGAGGTCTTTATTGTCTCACACAAGAAGACAGAAGCTTTCTTTATATATAATTCTCCGTTTAGTTCGCCACAAAGGGGCTATGGGATTCGAACCCAAATATTCCAACCTCACGAATAGAATGAATGACAAACACGAGCCGTTCCCATTTTAGACTACTCGACGGTGGACTTACTTCGTTCTTGAACCTGCGACTGATAGCTCAAGCTCGCCAATCAATAAGAGACGGCTCTCTCTGGCTAGTTAACGAACTTCAAGTGATCGATCGGATTCTACTCTGCCAGACGGAGACCGGCTTGACCCTAAGGTGGAAAGCTCTTTGGGCGCTGGTTTTTCGAAACCGATATCTCGCTTTCAGTTCAGAATTCGCGACTAGCATGAAAAAGTGCTTATCTAAACTATAAAAGACGAAATGTCTTTAGTTTCTTATGAAATAAGTGTCTTAAAGATCCAAAAAAGCTTTCGATCACTGGTCAGGAAAGGAGCAAATCCTACTAGCTGAACACAGACCCAATCCTCATTCTTAATGGTCAACTTTCTCCGATCTGCGATCCACTGGAAGAATCAATTAATTTCTCTTCTCTTCTATACGGGTAGGAACTGTAAAAGTCTCCCCTTCTCTATCCCTATCGTCTGTACTTAAAGTTCCTAGTTTTCCTACCTTTATATAAAGAAAAGTAGTTCTTCTATCGTTCAAGGGAAAGGGGAGAACCGCTAATATTGATGCATGATAAACTATACTTGCTATTCTTTTCCTCCCCTCTCTCCGAGAGGAGCCGGTGAGACACGAGAGGACGGAGAGAACGGTTCAAATTGTCACATGTTTCCCTACGAGACTGAATGTCTTATCGTAGTTAATACCATGAAGTTGGGTGATTTTGCCACTAATCTGGCCTTGAGGGGCGTGATACTCTTTCAAGTAGCTTGGTTTGAAAAGCCGCTACCAAGGAAATTCGATTCGGATAGGCAAAAGTGTCCAGGTCGAGTTAAAAATGACTAGGTTGGAATCAGCAGCAAAGAAACTATAGCAATAGTTGTAAACAAAAACAGGAGGCCATTGATTGGGAGGTGGGCCCCCTCACATCAGGTAATCAAGTAAAAAAAAATCAGCAAGTACTGAGAAATTTCCATGCCTTATCAACTAGATACCTTACCACAAAACCTAAAAAACTAGTATATATCATTAGTTAATAGAACATTATACATGTGAAAATTTTTAAGCATTGTCACAAGACGCGGGAGAATAGAAATGAGCAGCAAGACAGAAGGGCGTGTAGGAAAGCTTTTTTACCGCCCATATAGGGTATTTGTCTCTATCTCGCTGCTCCAGATAACTAATACAAAGAAATAAGAATAAGAATGAATGTCACGTACGGCGCTGCCGAAGGAGCTCTTGAAAGAGCCCACCTCGGATACTAAAGAAAGGAGTGGCTAGACAGGCAACTTCACTCCGTGCATCCTTTGGTTGTGAGCCCCGCCTAGAGTGAGGCGCTAAGGGAAGGGCGTTAAATCTGCCTCGCAGCTCGTAGAGGACCCTCAGTGATCGCGCAATCACACTGTCTCATGCAGTGTTCCCGCAATCTCAGTCCAGGTCAGTCTTCCCACATATGGCTTGGTGGATAAAGTTCCTTGCCCTGTAGTTAGAAAGGATAGCTATTCAATCACAGTCAGTTTGCCGCACCGGTGCTTGGCTCTATCATGCCGTAAACACCCTCTGTCTAGACACCAAACTCAACGAAAGAGTTGCCATCAATGGTATTGTAGTAGGGGATAGCCGAGGAGCTCTGAGATTCAATATTCTTTGTTCAGCTACGACCTGGAGACCAGAATCATCCCTGCGGCGAAGATTCTATGAATCTGCCGCATATGGTTCTGTTGGCCATCTATGCGCTAGCTTAACCTTGCCCGCCTAGGGAAGGGGATCTGTACTCTAAGGAGCATTAGCCATACCATGATGTAACTACAAGACAAGGGCTTCTAAGGAAGGGCTCTTTACGAAAAGGCTTGGGTCGGCCATTAGTACTATGTTTTTTATGCTTTTAGGCCGTCAGTTGCTAACGCCTTCTCTTCCTTTGCTGCTTTTTCACAGTTGCCTACTCTATTCCTTTCCATCCTATAAGTAAGCTTCACTACTTCTCCCGTTGGTCGAGCGTCTTTTCCATCCTGACTTGTACAGGACTTGAAAGATTCACTTTATCCAAAGTAGAGTCGCTCAAGAGTACTGAACTTACCACGCCCGCCGCGCCGGCACAAAAAGGAAAGATTCTTCCCAAAAAGAAGAGAGGCGCATCGCATTCCGGAAAGAAATGTTTGTTTCGTTACATTTCGATGAAATCTACTCCACCCCTGTTCTTAGATGGAAGCCTGGTATGTACTGGATGCCCTAAAAAGGCTTTGTTGTTTGGAAATATTGGGAAAGACTGGACAACTTTCGCTTGGAAGCTCACGCCAATTCCTTATTCCTAGGTAAGAACAAGGCAATTACCACAGAAAGTAATAAACGCTTCGAGCAAAGAGGTGCCTTCTTCAGGAGGGAAAGCAAGAGTTTATGACTACAATAAAAAGAGATCCTTCTATGTCAGCAGGAGGGCCGGAGCGTAATCGAGTTTATTCAAAAGGATGTTTAAAAAAGCAGAAGGAGAGTGTAGAAGTACTTAATTCTACCGGGAAGAGAAAGTTTCGAACACAATCCGAAAGCAATGGGGCTATAGCATGGTGTGACATCGGACAAGGGGAAGCGAGACTGGATCGAATCGTTCAGGAACCCTCCGGGTTGGTGTGGAGCTAACTGTCTCTAGCTCACTGAGATGGAGAAATTGCTCTTTCTGCAGTCCAACTTGTTTAGGCTCCGCCATCGTAGATTGGTCCTTTTTTTTTTATGCAGGACCGTTGGAAGGAGTTGTCGAAGCCTCAAGGCCTATTTAGATAGGAACGTAGTAATTATTCATGAGTAGGTTCCTCTTTCAGACGTCGAATCGCAAAGGGTTATTGGAAACGCGCTAAAACAGGCCTATAGGTTCGCCTTTCTATTTAATATAAGAAGAGTCTATAATTAGAGAGAAGTATATATAATTAGCCAGATCGTCTTAAGCATGAACAGAATCACCTTTGTTCCGAAGGCCTAGCGAGTTAAGCGAGTTCCTTTTTTTTTTTTTTCAAAAACATCAACAAAGAAGAAAAGAGCTCTGTTTCCAAACAGATTTGTCCATCATTAATGGGTGGTGGGTGAGAAGAGGCTGGAGTTTCATTTAAAGGAGTTTTATAAGCTGTAGTTTAATTGGCAGCTCTTGTGACTACTAATTTCTATTAATTTAGAGTTCTTTCCTCAACTGAAGTAACTAAATAAAGTACTTTCATTGACGTATAATAGTCTTAGTTAGTTTACTCTTAAGTATTCTTTAATATAGCTTCCTTCTCTTAATTTCCAGTAGTCTCATTTACTGCTACAACTAGTAAAGAAGAAGTACTTTCATCTTCCTCAACAGCTGAATAAGGTTGCAGAAGTTTGGAGTTCATCTCTGCCCTTACTCGCCTCTCTATATGGTCAGTGACCGCATTTAGGCTTTGAGGATTGCTGGTTGTGAAAAGATTTGTGAAGTAATCCACAATGATATCCTCCCCCCTTTCTGGATCCACCTGCCACTCGTCATTAGCATCCCGAAGACCCTGTATGCTTTTTTGGCGTTGGAAAGCTTTCTTGTGAAAATATTAAGTCTTGCTTCCTTACGCCAGACCTCCCTCCTCGGGACACTCCCTTTAAAGACGTTAACAATCAAATCACAGCTGAGTCAACCAAAGCAAGAACAGCGCCTTGGCCTGCTTTGATTAGGACTTTCTCCGGCTACGGCTACAGAGCCATCTAAATGCAACTTTGCGTAAGACTTTTCATTCGATTTTCACTACTTCGTTCTTTCTTTCTGCTACTCCGGACTCTTTTAAAGGCCTTGAGCCTGCCCCAAAAGAATGGAATCCGGAAGTCACTTCACTCTCTTCTCTTTCAATGGCGCAATCCTTTAAGGGATTTCTTTGTGAAAGAGGATGGGTGCCCCATGCGGTGCTTTAGAGGCTTTAATATCACCCGCTTCGAGCAATTCTTCTAATTTCTTTCGAAGTTCGTCTAGGTCGACGGGAGCCATCCAGTAAGGTGCTTTAGCCGGGGGCCGGGAAAACTACTGAATACGATAACGATACCATTCACAGCGGAACAAGAAGAATCACAGTCGACTCAACTTGACGAGTCAGTAGCTGCCTTTAGAGCTGGGATAAGTAGGGTAGCAGCTAAGATTAACTAAAAGGGCTCTCCTCAACCCTCAACCTAGACATAGAACTCCTAGCTCTGGAGCTGATTGAATTGATTCTTTTTAACAGCTACCGAAAGGCTTCGCTCCTCGCTCACAGAACTCCCCCAAGTCTCAGGTCAAGAGAGAAGAGCGATGGCATACCTTGAGTCACTCGCTTCTTTTGGGCGAACTTTCATCTGTTCTCTTTCCTTCTTTCTGCTTTTATGGAAAAAACAAACGTTATCACAGTTCGATTTTCTTTAATCCTCATATGGCAGCTAGTTTCTTTATTTATTACGTCGTTCAGTTCAAAGAGTCATTCTGGCATCTGCTTTCAATGCTTGCTAGTAAACAGCTGTTGTCTCTTTCCTCTCGCCCTTACTTATAACGTATTTGCTTTTAAGTAATACGATACGTTGTGAAGAGTCGATTCAACAAGAGGAATCACTTCCAGTCCCTCTGGTAACTTCGCTACTTTGAGAACAGCGAGAGCAGAATCCGAATCAGACTTTAAGATAGATGTAACTAACTTGCTTTCCTTCCTTACTAAAGAAATCCCCTTTCGCCTTCCGCTCCTAGTCCGCTTTTTTTAATAAGATAATTTCGCTTTGTCATTTAAAATTCTTCCTATTCTCCTGCTGCGAGAAATGCCAAAACTAACACCTATTTATTGCACTAAAAGGGACGCCGCTCTAAGAGCGAGCAGTCCTACACAGGAGATACAACAATGACTGCCTATAGGAGATAGCGTAGAGGAGGGACTTTGACTCCCTTAAAAAGAAACCAAAGGGAAATCCTTAATCTTTGTGGAGATACCCCGGAAGCCAGATCGGGAGATCCGGGAAGCTACCTAAATGGAGAGCCCACGCGTGCACGGGTGGTTTATAAAAACGTATTATTGGGATGGGGCAGCAGGCAATGGATACCGTTCTCCCACCAGAGCCGGTTTAAGCATCACTAGAAGAAGCAGTTGATTCGGTTGAAACATGTGATCCGGTCTAGTGACTGTAGTCTTACCTGACCTTTCCGTACCTCTATTTCCGTTTCGTACTCTCGTCGGTTCGGTTGATTCAAAGGTTTGCGTATTTGAATAGTCTGCCCATTCGCTCATGGCTCGTTCCGTGCTCTACTCGCTTTTTCCACAACTCGTTCATAAACAAGGGATTCGTCTCATTACTTTAATTTCACTCACATAAGGATTCGTCAAGCTCGTGATGATTTGCATGGAGTAATTCGTAACGGAATGGAAATTAACATTTCACTTTTTAACGAAAGAAAAACAAAGTCCCTGGATGTTTATATCTCAAGGTGACTAATTGTTTCTCTTTAGGCCTAGTTGCCTTAGAGACAGGATTTTACTTCTTGAAAACATCACTAAGGAATTTCAAGAATTGAACTAAAGAAGCAAAGAGACAGAAGCCAACCAAGAAGCCTAACTGAAAATGACAACTAGAGCACTCCCCTGCCAATGAATGAGACCCGTTCCCCTCGCGCTTCTGTAAAGGGAAGCACTTTGGGGTCAACCGAAAGTCTCTCTCCTCGGCACACAGAAGGTCAGGGAAAGGAAAGAATTGCCTATAGAAAGAAGATCACATAGAATCTTGAACAGGCAAAGTAACCCGCGGGGATTGGATTGATGGCGCCAATTGTGGTCTCAGGGGAAGCGTGGTCTCAGGAAAAGAAGCTCGGCAGATGCTTCTAATTATTCGACTTTCTACTAAGGAAGAACTTGATTTTTGCCCCGAGCGCGGTAAAGAGCCTAGGGACTGCGAGCTGGTTGCGAAGGTCCAGACGTTGGCTACTATACTACTATGAAAAGGCATCCGAACCAGACAAGCGTTAGCAGCCCACTTCTTTCCTTTTCCTTTCGTTCCCACCACTCCAATCGTAAGCAACCAACCGTAAGTGGGGTCCGAAGTAGTTTCCGTCTACGAAATGGAGGTATAATGTAATTATAGTAAACTACGAAAGGGTGGAACCGCTTGAACCACGCTCAGTCTCTGTTAAATGCGATGTCCTGGCGCTTCGCTTTACGGTGTGGTGAATAAACGGGAGAAACCACAATTGGCACCTGCTTTTGAAAGAAAGGATCTAAGGAAGTATACGTGAACCTTTCTGTTGCAGTTCGAAAGGAGCTCAGCTAGTCCTTCTCGTCCAGCTCCGTTCCCCGTATACCTGTCGTTGGGGCATCCCAAATTTGCGTAGCGCACCTTCCGCAGGGCATAGCGCGCAGCGAGCATCCCGCTTCATTCAAAAATTCCTCTTCTACTACATTACGTGAAATTCATCGGCGTGACCTGCCGCTCCATACGGCAGCTCCATCTGTGACCGGGGAGACGCGTAGATCATGAATATGAGGATGACGAAAGCATCCCATCCATACCGCCTGACTTGTATGATTATGATCTTTCTCTCGCCTTCCGTGGGATCCGTTGACTTATACTGTAGCTTGGTTATACTCAACCAACTCCCCTTCCATTCACTTCACTAACAACCAACGTGGAATCATTTGACCAAAAAGACATCCATCATGGTAAAGATATGAAACCATTAATGGAAGATCGACACTGGTTAAGGTCACGCTCGTAAAGCACTACCTTTCGTTTCTTTCCTCTGTCCCGACCATCAACAACCACGGCATGCCTTCTACTCGCCTTTGCCTAAGATCGTCAAATGCTATGTGATCGAGACTTCTGTTCATTGAAGCATGCGTGATATGGATTTCCAACCAGCATGACTACTGCCAATTACCTCGCCCCTCATCGCTTGTTCGAGAGCTATAACTTCACCGGTGAGATTGTTAGCAGATCTATTTGATTGGGAAGTTCTTAGCGGATATCAAAGGTGCAATCCAAAAATCGCATGTGTTAAGTATGGAGAGTAGATTCATTTCACCGATACTTCGATCACTTCTCGATCGGGACTTCTTCCGATAGATACCGGAGATATAGATATAAAGGAAGCTTTCCATTTTCTTCAGGATAAGGTGGAAGCAGTTGGCGACCTACGCCATGCTTTTCAACGGAATCTCATGGAAGGGATCTTACACATTCCCGCCTTATTTTTTTAGGATAAATGCTGTTTTGTTTTCAGGAATTATTGAATCAGAAGCATCTCGGGGACTGTTTTCGACGTGAAGAAGACTCGGTTGTAGATCGCTAGGCCCCTTATTCAAAAGGAATTGATAGAGTCAGATTCATATGTAAAGGCTAGGCACCTTCCCCGCATTCGCACCTTTCATAAAGTTTATAGAACTCATGCTACATCTGATCTGCTAATTTAATTAGATATTATATCTCTTCCTCGGAACAGGTAAATCAGAAAATAGATTTCCATGCCCAGAAGGTCTAAGAAGAGGCTTAATCAACAGAATCCCCTGCATGGCTCTTTCCTGTCTTTGAATGCGTACGGTGGATACTAACCTTTGAAAAGGGTCGGTCCTGTCTTGATGCCGAGAATTCGGAATAGAATGCCCTCTTTGTAATATAATACAGAGACTAGGCTATGAAAGGGAAAGGGCTTACGACTCTCACTAATATAGAATACACTCTGAGGGCGGTTTGTGCAAGTGAAATTGAAGGCACTTGCAGCTAAGGCGAGGAATCGGCCAAAAGCGCTCGCAAGGGAAGATTTTAGCTTATGAATGGAATTAAAAAAACCCCCACAAGTGGCCTAGAACTATTATCCACGTTATACACGATCTTACTATTATAACTAGTCTTGCTATTAATAGGAGAACTATCTTACTATTAACTCTAAGCTAAGATATCCACCTTATTAATACTATACCCGAAAAAAAAAAAAAGTATCCCATCCCCAGTAGGAATGTTTTTAGGAGAACTACTAGTCGGGAATAAATTATTAAGCAGCTTTCTCACTTGCTTGCCCAGGGAAGTCATAGCGATATAAGGAATTGACATTCGGACTCATGTTACGTGTCCACGAAGGGGCCCCTTTTACCCCAGAATCCCGATCCCTAGTTTTCTTTCTCATTGTCTTTATTCACTGGCTTGCCCTTTTTTTTGCTTTTCTTTCAAACTGGTTGGCAGGAAACTGACCAGAAGAAGGGTGCTCTCCTTATGCAATCTCCCAAGTCCAAAAAGACCCCCATGCGGCTTGATCTAATTTTCTTGGATTGGAGAGGCCCGTATACATAGCACGCAAGGGATCTGCTTGGGGAATTGAAATCCTTATATAAGGATGGATCTCCCTATAAGCTTTCATCGATCTTAGGAGCTTAACCGGCATCCTAATGATGGGGTTCTTCTATCTGTGGGAGCTACTAAGTGACATTCAAATCATTGAATTTAACCGGGAGTCCTTTCTTATAAAGATCTCGTACTCACCCCTTTTTAGATAAAGTGAAGCGCGCAAAGAGAACAAAGAAGATGGTGAGAGCGACGTGGGGCACTCCTCTTTACCCAAAATTTGATAATTCGCAGTATGGTTGAACCCGGGACCGGATCCACAGGCGTTGGAACTACTCTAAGGACTCTCTCCCCTTTAGTGCCGGCAGAAGTAGGTAATCGGGTCCCCTAAGAACTATTGTAGGGACTTAAGCAACTTACTTTTTCTATGGGGCTACTAATTCGGCGAGAGACTCCGTGGTAGAGTTGCCCTGAAACATCTTCCCCGGACGCTGGTCGAGCTTAAACATAATCTCATCTACCGGTGCGCAAAGAAAAGATGTTATGTTGCTATCTCAATTGGTCAAGAACCCCTCTCCTGAGCTTGAAAGAGAGACCTAGGTGTCGCACTCCAACTTGCTTAATATAACAAAAAGGAATCCAGTGCGTGACTTCCATTTAGATTCGTAGGGGTGAGTTCACTCGGGTCTGGCACTTTCGGGTGGGATAAAAAAGAGCCCAAAGGAAGCGAAATAGGAAGAAAGGTTACGTGAAACTTAAGCCTTTGGAGGGAGCTTAAGGCTAATCAAATTCTTGTTCATAAGCACTTACTTACCAAGGACGTTAATATATCTTCAAAACCACATGAGATAGGCACATACATCTTTTGCCATCAGTTATAAACGATGGAGCGGGAATATGACTGAAAGATGGTATAGGTCCACAATGGAAAGACTAAATCCAAGTAAGCTTTGTTAGGGGAACTTCCCTTATAGCCTTTCCCCGTGGAAGTACTATTTTCTTTGCTGAAAGGATAGCAGTCAAGCCACAAGAGAAGAGATCATTAACATCGACGCTTCCAAGATACAACCTAAAAGAGTAGGGAGTTCGGTCAGAGACTATAAAAGTACGAAATACTCCTTACTTTCCAGTCTTTTTCTGAAGTTCCTGATAGATTACTGTCAAATAGCTTCTTCTGCCGCTTCATTGTAAGATCGGTATACGAAGGTGTCAGCACTAAGAAAGCAAATCGGACAATAACAATAGATCAGTACTAAGTTAGAAGCAAACTAAGCATCAGGCCCTAAGCCAACAAAATGGGATAGTACCGTAAGTGTCATCACTGAATCGGGTACATCGGGCTTGGTGGAAACTAGGTCCGCGTGTCAAAGAAGATCTCCGTTATTGAGTCCCCTCTAAGCAGGCTCAGGATATGGGCAGCGCATATGACAGGCGATCATTTGCTTCTTAATAGAGTACCAGACTTATCACACGGCTATATGACCAAAGATCAGGTCTCCGACCCTTAGCTACTTTGAAACAACAATTTCACACTGAAAAGAAAAGCGCTTAACGATGTCATAGTCTGTACACACCTGACTTATCCCTTATTCAGGATTCGTTATTTTATCATACCGAAACGAACTTAGTTTCTCTAATTCCAACCGGAGCGATGTTGGGAACTTGCACTTCTGATAACAAAAGCTGGATTCCTTCTGCTGTGAAGCGTATCTATTTGTTGGTTGATTGGCTTGTGGTGCCGCTCTAACCACGCTGTGTAGTTGAACCGCAGTTCTTCCTTACCGTTCGTGGTAAAATTCCACTTCCCTTTTTCATAGCTATTATGGAGGAAATGCTGCCCTCACTCAATTCGAATCGTACTCTATTCCTTCGTTCTAGTCTTGAAAGTGGTAAGGCATAACAAAAGAAGAAGAATAAGAATGGGATGGAGTAAAGGATATAGCTTTCTGTTCTACGTATGGTTATTACAATCAGTCTTATTAGTGAGGTATCGATTTAGTGATGCTACCAATTAAGGTTATTACTGCTAGTAAACATATATTAGGAACTGCTACTATTTACTTATTAACACTACAAGTAACTAGAAAGATTGAATAAAGAGTTGTTTAATATTATACGGCTATAGTTTACTCTTAAGTAGTTTCATTAGAATCTATATCGCTTTATACCTATAAAGGTTCTTTACTATTTTACATACCACAGGTAAGATTGAAGACCTCTTCACTTTACTAGCCGCCCTTAGCTACTTGCCTCAGGTATTCCCACAACAGCAAAACTACAGCGGATGGTAGCATCAGTTGCCGCTCTATCTATTCTCTTAATAGAATTCAAATTATAGAATACTATTATTTCTTACACTATAGCGGTATGAAAGAACTTAACTGTCAATTTCTATATAAAAAGTAGCTCTTTCTTCTTTACTAGTTGCAGTTTATTCAATAGTAGCTCTTCTTTTCTTAGCTGTCCTAGCTTCTTAGAAACATACTAAAGGGAACAAGCCAAGCCGGACTTGGGAGCTCTTCCTTCTTTTCTTCTTTCGAAACCATAACTCACGCTTGCTTTCTCGACTTCCACACCTGCCTCTCCACTTGTGTCTACTTTCACCAACTGGTCTTCTCTTAGTCATCCCCTTTCAGAACCTCTAGTGCTTGCCTTATCTGTGAAATGACGTGGAAGTTCAGTGTAATTCACTTTTTATTCCTACTCTTAATATGAGTGGGGGCGATGACTTATTTTCCATTGTTGCTGCCCACCGCGAAATGAGAACATCGGAGAAGAAGTTGGTCAGTCCTCCACCCCCGTTGCGCCCCCTCATCCTCAAGTGGGCGCCGGGTTGCCGGATCAGACTAATCCGTTGACCGCCCTCAAGTCAAGACTAGAACGAAGGTGGAGCCTTACTTTATTCCTTCACCCGTGAGACATCTACTTAGTTGTACATCGGTACTCGGACACCCAATCCCTGGTTCGGTTGTTTGGAAATTGGAACACCCAAAAATCTTTATCAGCTGCCATAACTTCAACTGATCCATCACGTCCCCAAAGCATGTTTGCAACATTGTAAACAAGGCTATATTTAGGATTTTTCCCAAAGCCCTACAAGACAGCTATCCCCGGGTCCCTTCTTGAATAACTTCTTTAGGTGGTTTCACCACTTTTTGACCTCCAATTTCAGTTAGTTTGGAATATTCCAGTAATTTGTTATTTCATGATTCATCAAACAGAGACCTCCATCCAGTGATTGCAGAATTATGACTTTGTTGAGAAAAAGAATTTTCTTTTTTCATTGCAGTTGTAACTACCTCCATTGCAGGGTTGGTTACTGAGTTGAAATTCACTGTCACTGAATCCTCACGCGCCTTCAGCGAGTAATCCTCACGCACTTCTGCAACAGGGCCTTTCCCTTGCAAGATAGCTTTCTTCAATGGAGGGAATGGGAATGCCTGAGAATCACCAAGAGCAAGATTCTGTTTCAGAGGAATTTAAAAGAATCGAACTAGCCTCTGTGCCAGAACTAGCAATTCTTTCAACGGCAACTAGCAGAAGAAAAGAATAGGCCCTGCTCAAGCCAAGCCCGACAGGAGAAGGCGCCTCTTATCCAAATACGAATCCCCCTCTTCCGAAGAGATCAACTTTGCCAAAATGGAAGCCGAAGACCGATTTGAGGTCAAGGTTGAAATTAGTTGAATAATGGCCGGTCTTGATCCAACGGGGGATTGGATGGGGAGGGGAGCGCGGACCATGGACAGTCCCTATACGGATAGCGGGGAACCGTCCGTAGAAGGACTTTATAATCGGTTAGAAGATTTACAGCAAAGGTTTCTGATTGGATTCCCCTTTGCTGATTTAAAAAACCGAATGATCCGGCAAAGAGTTCTTGAACCGGATGAAAGCTCCGGTACATGATATACTAGGAAAGGACTCTCTGTTGATGACCCGAAAGTACCAGTTGTCGTTGGCAGGCAGCATGGGAAGAGGGTTTCTGTAAATAGAATCTGGGGAAGGACGTTGCACACCCCAAAGCCTTAGGGTCCACTGCAGTAACTACAGAGATGTGGGAAGAGACTTGCTTATGGGAGGGCATTTAGGTAGGCTTTTAGTAAGAAAGCCAATAAAGAAGCCGCGGAAAGAAAACCTAAGCGAGACAAGAAGGAATTAAGGAGCTATTCCCTTAGTGACATGAGCACCTTTTCGTAGTATTCCAAGTCTTGATTACACGACTGGGTGGTATACTTGTAGTCAAGAGGGTAGAAGACCCGCTTAACAAACAAGATACCCTGGGAAAAGATACCGTCCTGGAACGAATTTAATTTATTTACATTCGTGGCGAAGGCATATTAAAAAAAAAGATATATGTTAGGTACTGCCTTCCGCCATCCTTTGGGTATGTCAAGACCTCTACCAACAAAGATCCGGTCGTCATTTGGAGTAGCTTTCCAGGTCTCATATCATATAAAAGAGAAAGAAGTTCTGCTTGTTCTCTCTTTTCCCGAGTCAAATTACATTAAAATCGTTATTTAAAATGTCAAGTTGGTCGTCGTCACACCACTTTTTTTTTTCGGATCTGGGAGGCTGGGTCGGCTAGCATTGAATACGAATCTTCTTTCATTCCTCTTGTTCAAATGCTTTCCCTTGGCTTCGGTGCCAGCTAGGACTGGTAGCATGGTCTTCTCTTAGGTTTTTCTTGGATTCGGAATGGGAGCTGCACGTTAGCACTGAAGACTTGACTTTATGACTTTTCCGGCATAAGAGGTCTTGTCTCTTTACTATCCCGGTCCTCTCTCTTTGCTGTTTTAGCGAAAAGAATATAAATAATATGGGATCCCTGTATGTATCAGAGACTACGGTTCAAAGCTTCCGAACGAACTAGCTAGAGCTGGATCTGCTGAACCTGAGGGAATAAGGAAAGAAGCAAGCTTGGGTCCTTCCCCTCTATAGTAAGCTATGTGATGAAGTCGGTGAAAGACTCAGTGGGTCCTTGCTTAACGAGTTCTAGCTTACGCCTTGATAACTGAGTATCTGTATTGTATGCATAGTGCGGCATAAAGGCGTTAGCCAGATCTGACCATGTGCGAATGGTATTTGGGTCAGTGTTCATCAACCAAGTCAGCGCGGGTCCGGTCAAACTGCGCTGGAATAGTTGGACAAGTAGCTCATTGTCGATTCCCATGGGCTGTAGAGTTCCGACATACATCCTGCCGCTCCGAGGTAAGCCTCTTTTTATCCTATTTCGTTATGCATCCGGTTCCGTTATACTTTTCTATCTCTGGCCACTTCGTACGGAAGCCTGACTTTGTTTGGGGTATAGGGAGAGATTCTCAAGATCTGCAACATCATACTTGTCCCCACTCAACTTATTTTCTTCCCGTTCAAGGCGACTGATCTTCTCCATCAGAGGATCGGACGGCTGTGGTGGGACGTATGGCACTATCTGATTCATGGGAGTGGGAGCCAAGTACACGGCCGGTACTGCAGGAGGCTTTCTTCGGATCTCTTCTTCGTAGTGATCCACAGGTTCAGGAACTGCGGGCTGATTCTGAACTGGAGGGGGTACTGGGTCTACAGGTCTAGCATCTGCTACTCTTGGTTGGCTTTGTGGTTGTGGATCTGTGTCCCCTGAGTCGGGGTGGTAGATGGAGGGTTTGTTCCTTGAGCAGCAGGTGCAGCCAGGGTATTTCCGATGACTACCTGCGAGGTCAATTGTGCTAGCATCCGGGCAATCTCAGCTAGTTGACGGCTAACTGCCTCGTTATAAAGTTGCTTGCTGATTTGCCTGGCCTCGGGTGGTGGATCGAATGAACACTAAACTGCGTCATCACGGCAGCGATGGATGTTTAACCTTTATATTTTTTCCTTTTCAATAAAGGCGGGGATGGACTCTGAAATACTCCTCCGATCGGTTTCGACAGTCTTTTCTTCACCTTCTCGGCGGCGTTCAAGCTAGCAGATCAAATCATGGGTTTTCATCCCCGGAGAGGGAAATTAGTCGGTTGGTTGAAATGCGGTTATGCCGGGTGGACTAAAGCCAAGTGGGAGGTGGTATCGTAGATTTCTGCCATTTCCAGAAAGTGAACGGACAGCCGCCCTTTCCCCTTCTCACAATGTTCCCGAACTTGCTCAAGAATCAAAGTGGGCACTTCGAAGTGCCTCACGTTGTTCTTGATGGGGATCGGCGTGGGGAACTTCCACCGGTTCTGTTCTGGAGCCAGCGGGTTCTGAATGACCTCCCTCTCACGGTTAAAAAAGTGGTTAACCATCTCGAATAAATCCATATCGTCCAGCCGAAAAACGTGTCTCAACTACAGCCAACTCCCCTCTTTCCCTATCGAAATACCAACCCTACAACATTTGTTCTAGAAATGCTAACCAAGTGACACACTGGGGCCATGGGTCATGAAAGAGGTTGACCCCCATCCCCCTTCACTATGTATGGCTAATGAACTCCTCGCTTTAGTCCGTTCTTTTCCTTCTTTGGGCTCGGGTCGATAGTAGCCGTGGTAGTAATGTCCCGGAGCCCGGCCGAGGCGCCGATCGGGAAAGTCATAAAGGGACGTTAAACGTAATTCTAGAAGGGCGTTACCACAACAAAAAAAAATCCGAGTCTTGGCAGTTCAAGTGAAAGTTTATTAGACTAGTACCACTAAGATGGCGGGGAAACTTACTTCCGAGAGAGCGGCTTTCGCCTCGGTAATTACCTAACGAGAGAGAGCCGATGCCAAAGTCGCCCTTTACGCGAGGGAACGCCAGACAGACTTACCCCTGCTAACTACGTTTTATATAGACTGTAAGCTAGAGAGATACTATACTAAGGTATAGTGCCGCTACCAGAGAAGGCTGTTTCATGCTAGGCGTCCAGACCTACTACGCCCGAGCCGCTTCCCCGGCACACTTGCTATATGTGTGATGCCGACACCTAAGAGACTTTGACTCCTCCCTTCGATAAGCTGTCCAACTAAGGGGAAGCATATTGACCTCAATACTAACTCTCCAGTCCACATCTTTTACATATATGAAATTACTTCGTCCTTTTTGCCAAGTAATTGCGTAATGTAATATATATATGTAGATCGATTCTATATCTGAAGCCATCCTTCTCCTCTTTTGAATAGTTAGGGGGTCGGATTAAGTCTATTTGAAGCTTTTATGTATATAGATAGGGCTTTACACCCATGAATTAACACAAACTCTATTTAGAGGAATTAACATAAACTCTATTTTACTTACTATCAATTTTTTGTCGGGTCTCACCCTGGTGAAACAAAAGACATTGATAGGGAACCGTAGCCAAGTGGTAAGGCATAAGTCTGCAAAACTTCTATTCGTCGGTTCGAATCCGACCGGTTCCTACAGCGCCATTCCACCCATCATTTTGGACATGGTTAGTTGTTGGGGGCCCCAGATCAAAGAATTCTTTGAGCTTTTTGCAAATTCCAGTTATCCCTATAATATCCACGCTGGCAGGTCCCCGTCCCCAGCCCTTTCAGTGCACACCTTACTTTTCAGCTCTCTCCCCCAAGGTAAATCTTTGAAGGTTGAGTTTCCATTCCGAAACGTATACGGATCGATCAACTGCTCCCAGCTCGGAGAGGCTCATGCTTGATCTCAACGCCCTTACGAGGTAGTAGGGTCCAATGGGGGAAAGCAGAGGTGGAGGAAGCGCAAACAGATCCCATTTTTGAGCGGGGGGTGGAAGGCTTCATTTGATTTGGGCCGAAACAAAACAAATGACTCTAAGGAAGCAACGATTCTCTCTTCTTAAAGAACCTATATCCTCCACACTGAATCAGCATTTGATAGATTATCCAACCCCGAGCAATCTTAGTTATTGGTGGGGGTTCGGTTCGTTAGCTGGTCTTTGTTTAGTCATTCAGATAGTGACTGGCGTTTTTTTAGCTATGCATCACACACCTCATGTGGATCTAGCTTTCAACAGCGTAGAACACGTTATGAGAGATGTTGAAGGGGGCTGGTTGCTCCGTTATATGCATGCTAATGGGGCAAGTATGTTTCTCATTGTGGTTCACCTTCATATTTTTCGTGGTCTATATCATGCGAGTTATAGCAGTCCTAGGGAATTTGTTCGGTGTCTCGGAGTTGTAATCTTCCTATTAATGATTGTGACAGCTTTTATAGGATACGTACTACCTTGGGGTCAGATGAGCTTTTGGGGAGCTACAGTA
This sequence comes from Parietaria judaica, assembly GCA_954871525.1. Classification (NCBI taxonomy): domain Eukaryota; kingdom Viridiplantae; phylum Streptophyta; class Magnoliopsida; order Rosales; family Urticaceae; genus Parietaria; species Parietaria judaica. The sequence goes on from OX940873.1 coordinate 54,866, forward strand.
ATTACAAGCTTAGCTAGCGCCATACCTGTAGTAGGAGATACCATAGTGACTTGGCTTTGGGGTGGTTTCTCCGTGGACAATGCCACCTTAAATCGTTTTTTTAGTCTTCATCATTTACTCCCCTTTATTTTAGTAGGCGCCAGTCTTCTTCATCTGGCCGCATTGCATCAATATGGATCAAATAATCCATTGGGTGTACATTCAGAGATGGATAAAATAGCTTTTTACCCTTATTTTTTTGTAAAGGATCTAGTAGGTTGGGTAGCTTTTGCTATCTTTTCTTCCATTTGGATTTTTTATGCTCCTAATGTTTTGGGGCATCCCGACAATTATATACCTGCTAATCCGATGTCCACCCCGCCTCATATTGTGCCGGAATGGTATTTCCTACCGATCCATGCCATTCTTCGTAGTATACCTGACAAAGCGGGAGGTGTAGCCGCAATAGCATCCGTTTTTATATGTCTGTTGGCTTTACCTTTTTTTAAAAATATGTATGTGCGTAGTTCAAGTTTTCGCCCTATTCACCAAGGAATATTTTGGTTGCTTTTGGCGGATTGCTTACTACTAGGTTGGATCGGATGTCAACCTGTGGAGGCTCCATTTGTTACTATTGGACAAATTTCTCCTTTTGTTTTCTTCTTGTTCTTTGCCATAACGCCCATTCCGGGACAAGTTGGAAGAGGAATTCCTAATTCTTACAAAGAACCGACTCCTAATAAACAATGATTCTTTTTTTTTTGTCCATCCCGACAGGCAAAACCTATACATCTATACTATAACGTTTTTGTTTGTTTTGAAATTCTTCCTATTAACTAACTCATCATGATATCTCTCTTTGATTTTGATTGAACGAGAAGGGTTAGGGGGAATAAAATCCACATCCACCTCCAATTCTATGGATATGAGAAACACACTATTTTGTTTGTCGAATACTTGTCTTTCTTACTCTAATAGTATTAGCGTCCCTATACTTTGACTACCCTTTTCCTCTTTCCCTAACTTACTCATTATGGTTCCATTACGGTTTTCTCACCATTGGGCTTTTTGGAATGGTTTATTCAGAGGTCTGCCCGGCCTATTTGACCGCTGATGACGGATATAATAGGATATTCGATCTTTGTAGGACCTCTTGGGGGCTCCGTCAGTTCAGACGTTGTGGGCGAGGAGGGTTACTCGAATCTTTCGTTTTTGTACTCTACTCGTTCCTGAAGGTCCAATTAATTAATAGTTATTGGAGGACGGTTAGTGTCTGTTCTGCATGACTCTGGAACGTTATAGCTAAGGAGCGGATTTCAGGGTCCCTTGACTTGCCAAACGGTTTCCAGTATGCCTATACAGTAAGTCTTTACACACATGATAGTGGCAGCCAGGTTATCGACGATTCTACAATAGGCGGCCGCCCCGACTTAGCGAATCACTTCCAGGCGGGCATTAAATCTATCTCGTGCCAGTGGCTCTTGTGCGCCTCATTTATGCTGGTGGCATACCGTATTGTGCTGAACACTCACAAAAGCCGTGGCCTTCCGCTATGTTAGACCCTCACCCTCCCCTAGAAGTACAATGGTTGGTCCCTCCGGACCTGGTAATCTCCGTTTGACTTGAAAGGAGCCTTGTTTAGCAGGTGCGCAGCAAGTATTCTTTCACAAGTTTGACGCAAGTCGTACCTCCCAGCCCCCTTAGCTACTTTTACTAAAAAACTAGGGCGCTATACGGAAGTTCGTGCCTGCTTATCCCGGCTACAATAACTATCGAACAGCGATCCATCTGAAGAATGGCGCTCGGCGTGGTTCTGTACTTTCCCCTATTAGAGAAGGGCGGGGTTTGGAACCCTCAAGCAAGACATGATCTACATAATAAGACATCATAGCGCCTAGAGATACAGGTACGGTTCATCGCGTTACTTATCCAAGCGTGTTGCCGGATAGTCGGATATGCCGTACTCTGATTTTGATGAGGTTAGGTTAGGAACCATTTGCTGTTACCAGCATTGCTCATTATTAGGTAACGCATTCCCATTTATCGATTTGTTGGTTAGGGTGACACGTTGTCGCTTTCGCTTTAATAATGAATGATATGGAGTCATGCAAGGTATTCTATTTACTAATAACATAGAAAGGGGCCTTCACCATCTATTTTTGTTTTGCCCGAACTCTTCCTGAGTTTCCCTCCTAGCGAACGGGGAAAGCTTATCTATCACTCGCATTCGCCTAATCGAGCAGTCTAGCCAACCGTTGCTTGCGTTCAAGCCGGATCCAACTGATCCAAGCCGGAAGAATACGACGATATCACTGCCCCGTCACCGAGCGAAGAAGCAGGAACCGGTTCGAAAGAGTCCTGTTTATGAACTCACTCCCCGTTTTTCCCACTTCCTTTGTCGTTGGGGATCAAGATTCGCCTTGTGACACATTCCTAGATTTTTTTTATTATTGCATAAACTAGGACTGCTAAAAGACTCCCTTAATTTACTGAAAGCTCTTAAGGTTAGTTGCTTCTTCTATTGATGTGATTCCAGGAATACTGGCAGCTAGGAGAGGATAAGAAAGAAGCATAAGCGGACAAAATGTCCCGATAAACTTTTATTCGCACTTTATGTCGCTAACCCGTGGCGGGCAGAGCTAACAGGTAACGGGAAAAGGTACCTCCACATTTCTAACCTCGGGAGAGGAGGACGTTGATCGAGCTTTTCCATGCCTAGTTCCAGTTTCGGTTAAAACTCAATAGCGGGCTACGGATCTATACCAAGCCCGTTACGCCATAATTCATTGAGGTTGATCCCGAAGTTCCGGTCTATCCCGTAGCAGTAGTCTCTATTTATTCACCCCAAGAATGAACTATCCTTTGGATGGATTTCATTAACACGGATAGACCATAAAAGGTCTTCGCAAGCATACCGCTTTCTGTTCAAGAATCGGTAGCGGTTTTAAGGAAGACTACCGAGCTCCTCCACGATAGATAAGCGCCTATCATCTCTATGCGAATTCTGACCTTAGCTTTTCTTTCGTCTTTGATTAGTATTAGCAAAAGCTCGCTTGACTTAATAATAGCTGTCTTACTCGACTTGCTTACTAGCTGCCTTTCTGACTAATATCATGATTTGACTTGTTAATTTTAAGTTCTAAACGGAGTACACTAGGAGAACAGTAGTTTCCTTTTTATGAACACGGAATGATCCGCATTCCTTCTCTGGAAACCCATCTATCTTCGTCATAACCAAACTTCATATCTCGAACCAAATCATCTTTATCTGTACAACCGGGCGCCGGCCCCAGCTTCGAAAAGAACTCGAGAGCAATGAAGGGGGAAGACTCGGATCGGAGCATCTTACTGTACGAATTCAAGATTCATTAGTGGGAATTGCGTTTGTTTTAAGGCTCGTTCCGAACTCCACTGGGGTAATAGCTATGGTAGCCTCAAATCTCAATACGGAAAAACTTCCTTCGGGCGGAATTTATTTCATAATTCATATCTGCCCTACTCATCAAGAGTTTTCTTCTTACCTAGGAAGTCTGAAAAAAAAAATAAAAATAATAACACTAGCAAAAGAATAAGAAGAAATTTTCTTGATCTAACCCAAAAGTTATAAATTACACTCTTTATTGGGTTCCCTTGCCCTAATTCCTTATAAATTCCTTGTTATTCCCGCCTCTTGCTAAAGCAAAACAAAGATCTCTCTTTTAGGACGACTAGTAGCTAGCCTACCCCAAGAGTTCTGTTGAAGTTAGGGTGCTGTACTCTTTCTATTTTGAAGCTCAATTTTATCTACGGTCATTCTTCGATCCGGTTCACCACCCGCGGTAGGGCCACAAGCTGGTCAACGCCTGGCAGAGTATCAAGAGAGATACCCAGTAGTGCGACTTAGGTTAGTTTGCGATGGAAAAGGCAAGGTTTATAAGCCCGACGGGGGACATAGGCTATTTCATTTACAGTGGATGGAGAAAGTTCAGTTGTTGAATATTCCGCTTCTGCTCCTAATAAAGATCCCACTCCAGCCTCAGGTTTACTAGTGGCCTTAGAATCGAATCCCGGAAATGGAAGTACGCTAAATGGTTTAGATCTAGTAGGAGCGGTAGCAGACTCATAAACGGGCCTCGCTCGAAGCAGAAAGAAAAGGACAGAAGGAATGGTTGAAGTTTCCCTTTTACCTGGAATGCTTGATACTGTACTTTCTTCTTTCGAAGCCAATCCTACTAAACGATTTCCGGCTTCACCTGTGACTATTGAATTGGAATGTCCTTCCCTATCTGCCTGCGGCTATAGAACCTTAGGCTTTACCTGGGCTTGATGCTACTAGCTAAAGTCCTACTATTGAATTTATAGGTATTGGTAAGGCTTCATTTTCCACTACTTTCTTCAATTCATATTCCGAAACTGAAGTGAAATATATCACAGTTCTAGGCATCTATCCACTTTTACTATAGCTATGGCTATCTTAACTCACTCCTTTATCGGAATCTTCCTTTACTCCAAGCTTCCTATTCAAGCATAGAATATCGATAGATCTGTCCTATCAAGGTTACAATACCTACTATCTACTACTCTCTATAAGGTGACTCCTTTACCCTATTTCTCAAAGATATAGCGGAGTGCTTATCTTCTTCGTGAACTATGAGTTACTTCACTTGCATAAAGGAAAGGGAAGAATGGGGAGCTATCTACTAAACTAGAATATGACTGATTTCAGGAAAAGATCATTAATATGTATGTGACTCTTAAGAGTAAGACATAATATAATGATCTTTTCATTTACAGCTACTATAGTTGACTTTGAACCGTAAGGAGTCTTTGATGCTATACTTTCTAATTCAACTGAAAGTCAAACTACTGTTTCTATATAATTTACTGGAGTTGAACCAGAAGTTGAATGCCGCAATTGAAGAGGTGAAAGATTGTCCCTTTCAGCTATTTCATTGCCAACTTTCTTAGTCGTGGTGGAAGGCTCTTTTCTTACCTCCCCTAGTAGGGCTCTTTCCTTCCTTGCTCATTCTGGCTGGCTTCCTCAATTACATTGACCCTGTTGTTTCTGCCTCTTCTTTTCTCTTCTGGAACAATTTGATTTGCTTCCTACAGCCTTTCAGCTACATGAACTGCTAGGAGAGTTGACCCCCTATAGGGGGGGGATAGAATGATATTTCACCATCCGTTAAAGATTATACTCTTGATTTAGAATTGCCAGTACTTTCATATGTAGATACTCCTTCTTCGAACCCTCCACTTCAGAGAGAGGGAAAATCTCATGTAGGCTCAGCAGGAGACGGGAAAGCTAGCTGTGTTATTGAACCTCTGCTACATCCGTTCCATTTCCGGGAGCTTTGTAACCCTTCCTCATATTCTGAGTCCAATACTGGAACTTTTGACTTGACTTCCGGCAACTAGAGCGACTACTAAAGAAGAAGTACTTGCTACTGCTACTGATACTAGGTTTACGTAGTAAAGAGCTTTTAGGAATAGCTACTAAGCAGCAACAGAGACTATTGACTTTGAATTACGGAAGAGCAACTCTTTCATAAACAGCAACTATAAATCTTACTACTTTCTTCTTCTTCGAAGCCTCAAGAGAGACTCTTTCATTTACATCTACAGAAGAGGGAGAATTGACTGCAACTAGAGCTACTAAGCTAGTAGTAGTAGGAAGAACTGCAACTCTTTCATAACCTTCTTCGAAGATGGAAAGGATTGATGCTATTGAATTGACTTCCGAAACTTATCATCTTTCATTTCCCGGTGTTGTGGAATATTAAACCCTCAACAGCTTCCCTAGAGCCTTCTATTCCCGCCTTCGGACACGGTTCATTTACAGATGATCCTGGAAAGATAGATAGGAAGAAGTTCGACATCAACTACAAGGCCAACTTGACTACATCGAATCTTGAGTTTGAGGGCTATCGTGATATGGCCCCATAAGAGAGAATAAAGAGCTCTTGTAAAGGCATAATTTCCGGGATAATCCGAAAGAGCTACCCCTATCCGCATCCGATCCTGCTATAGCTCTTGTAAAGTGGCTTACCTGGGCTTGGATGAGCCGGAACTAGATAATGTCCTGCCTTAACCGGAACTAGAGCTAAGGGGAGTGAAAGATGCCGTTTAACCTCCCGATACAGGAACTCATTCATTAACTTCCCCGGTTGGTACTCGAATCCGTGAAGCTAGTACTGCTCGAGCTCCTGCCCTAGAGGAGTCAGCAAGCTACCAGACCGTCAACAAAAAAATGAATTAAGATGATTAAGTGTTATCAGCTCGCTAGAAGTTTAGAATCCGTAAGAAGTCGACATCTTAAAAGCCGAATTAGTAAGTAAGACGGCTAGTGTTATGGCCCCAATCAAGACTGCGCCCGTCTTAGGCTTAACGAATGAGGACTCTGGCAGCTCACTTATTTTTAAAGCTTCACGAGTTTCCTCGGTTTTCGCCCTTTCGGCCGCCTCGAAGTCATTTTTATCACTTCTTTTTAGCCCATGTGAATCAGACCGGCAGCCAAATAAATAAGAAAGATATGGCGAGAACGACCCACATCAGTATGGTCGCACGGTTTGACTCTCCCCCTGCACCCGGCCGAGCGTATAAGAGTTTTATGCAAGAGTGGCTGGCTGAAAGTGGGTCATATTCAGCCGGGACGTGGTAACATTTCGCCCTTCATTCGGATCCCGAAATTCCATCGAGGGTCACGAAGCCCAGAAGCTTGTAGATGAGTCCTACTTATTTTTTTATTCCGAATGGCTAGTTTGTTTGGATGGTGATTCGTTCACCTACTTGCACGCTATCCTTTCTTTGCCCGCTACCACACGGACCGGCTCCCCGGGTAAAGGGCACTTAAACGCTCTGATCAAGAAGTAAAAAAAAAGTCTTTGTTCGAGAAAGCCGCCTTAACGGGAAGGACTACTAAATGAACTCCTAACTACTGAATTGAGCATCGAATACATTACTCCAAAGGTCATTAATTAAAGGCCAAGCCATAGTTGATCTCTTGGCAAACCATCCGCAGCCCCCTTCTCAGCCTTTAAAAACGGACTTCCGAAAGAGCTCCTTAACCTTCCACTCGGGCTAGAGCTCGCCCCTTTCATCACCTGTCTCTAAACTAGCCCTTGACTATGTCCCTGTCTGATACCGATACAGCTGACTGAGCAGCCTCCTGGATATAGATCCTTTCTGGTAAGCTTTAATTTGTACTAGTGATAATTTAGGATGGAAAGCTTCCCCTTCCGCTTCAGTTCTCTCCTACTAGTGTCCCGGTGCGCTAAGGCTTGACCTGATGCTACTGGGCCCGGGTCTGACTTTCAATCTTTCATTTAGAGCCGATATTGGAGTTTCTTAGTCCTATACTGAATGGAAGGCTTGCCTTATCCAGCTAAATAAGAGGGAGAATCCCCGTTGAACTAGATCTGCTCCTGTAACTAGAGATAGAGCTTCTTCTTCTATTCCCAGTTAATGTTCGATAGGAAAGCAAGTTAAGTTGATCGGTTAATTCACTTACGAAATAGGCGTTAGCACTCGATTTCGTTGGTAACAAACATCCAAGCGAATCCAATTCAATTGGATACTTATTCAGTGAGTGAATTTTCAAGTTCAACCAAAATCCATTAAACCCCATTTTCAAAATAAAACATCAAGTTGATGAATAAAAAGATTGAGAAAGACTTTCATTTGCCTATCATTATAGACAATACCGTGCATATTATCTATAGAATTCGAACCCGAACTCCATTTTCGCTTCATTTTTCTATCTCATTGGATCTTATTTCCTATTTAAACATATCGTTTAGGCATGGGCTATTATTATTATTTGATTTTTTATAAACCTTCCCCAAGCTACAGCCCTCATTGTCAGCAGATTCAAGACACAACTACCTGTACCACAACCACTGGCATATGCGGTATGCGGGTGTCAGGTCTAGGTCTAGATGGAGGTTCTCGTTCCAGTTCAGGTTATAGTTCGAGCGGAAAAGCAGCCCGGGCTAGAGCCTCAAAGAGCTGATCTTCCTTCTTGGCCTTGATTCCACTTGGGCAGATGGGAACTCCATCTTCACCCCAATGCAGCCATCGAACCAGCCCAGCCGGGGACCCCGAATAATGAAAAAGTAGAATTGACGGACGGACTCTTTCGAAGCTATCGGTACCATGATGTGTACTGGACTGAGCCAAGTTCAAGCCCCCAGAACTGAGAGCAAGAGGAAGACGGAATGCCTTTGCCAATGTCACGGAGAATAGAGCCCTTACGTACCAAATGGTTCAATCTTATAATACACAGCTCCCGTCAGATAGAACGTCTACCAATTAATTGTGAATGAGCGGATCGGGCTTGCTTGGAATGGTGAACAGGCCCTGACTGGAAGTTCCGAAAGAACCACTACAAGAGGGGAGCCGGCTTTCACACCCTTGCTATGAACTTCTCATGCCAATTCCCCAAGACAAGACCTCTTGTACCCTTTTGTCGAGCAGCCCTTTCATACTTTCACATATATATATGAAAGGCCTACTTTGTTATTTCTCATGCCCTTTTAGAGCTAAAAAGGAGTTGACCAGCCCAGTCGATTTCCTTCATCATTCTTTTGGTCATTCCTTCTTCTGGCCAAAGAGACTTCTGGAGAAAGGTCCGGCTTAAGACACCTTGATTTGGAAAGCGATCGATGATCAATCCATCTGTCTTATTGGCCATCCACGAGTGACAGCAACAGACAAAACAATCCGTATAGTAGTAGCTTTAACTACAAGACTGAAAGTATAGTAAAAATCAATACCTTCCTGCTGTGTGTAGCCTTTGGCCACTAGTCGCGCCTTATAGCGCTCTATCGAACCATCAGCACGCTCCTAAATTTTGTAGACCCGGCGACATCCAACAACGTTCGGCACTAAAGACCAAGTATTATTCTGCGGAAGAGCGGCATACTCTTCATAGCCCAAACCCATCTACTGTCCTCACTAGCTTCCTTAAAGTAGGCTCGTGTGGGGATAAGGAAGCTAACAAGGCTGTATATGGTGCAGGAAGCTGCTGAGCAGGAGGAACCAGTGTAGAAGACGGAATAGAATCATCCGTTGCTGGAGCAGAAAGATCAACAAGAAAAGGAATGGATGGCAAGAACCTCAGAAGAATTAGCATCAACTGTAGTGTCAGCTGTTGCATAAGTGGTACCAACATCTGTTAATGTATCTGTAACTGCTGCAGGTGGAGGTGGTGCCTTGGCGGCCTGTGGATCCTGAGTAATAGGCAGAGGCAATGTAATGACAGAACCTGTGGTATTGGGAGTGGCAGAATCAGATGGACTGGTAAGGAACCCAGGTGAAGTAGAGCCTGGCCGTTCTGCAAAAGGAAAGGACAGCTCATCAAAAATCACATGTCGAGATATATAGACTCGACCGGAAGATGGATCCAAACAGCGATAACCCTTATGAACTGTACCCAAGAAAAACACAACGGATAGACTTGTGAGAGAGTTTATCCTTTCTGTAAGGCCCCAAGTAAGGATAACAAGCACACCCAAAAACTCTCAAGTGACTCTAATCTGGCACTGAACCAAATAAGACCTCATAAGGGGGAGGATTGCCTAGGACCGGTATGGGAAGACGATTAATTAAATAAACTGCGGTAGAAAATGCCTCAAGCCACAAAGGGCGGGGCAGTGAGGCCTAAAACAACATAGTAAGACCCATCTCCTCAATGTGTCTATGTTTTCTTTTTGCCAACCCATTCTGTTCATGGATATGTGGACAAGAGATTCTGAGAGAAATTCAATGCATGAAGATCTAAAAACCGCCTAAAATCTCCGAAAAGTTTTCTTTTTTTACCCTAAAAAGGAGGCCGGAAGGACTTCTCACCACTAAAAATGGGAGGGACCTCCGCCTGCCACGCCTGGCGAAAAAGCCCCCGGACCGGTAGTCTCCATAGGGAATCAGGTTCGACCCCTGATCTGTTCCTAATAGTTGGTGAGGGGAGTCCTTTCAGCTTCAATCGACTGGAAGCACTTCCTTCCGCACCTCCCATTCTTTTTCCGATTCTGGGCATCCTACTAGCAACGCCTTCTGTGCCCCTTCTTCTACTTCCTTTGGAAAAGGCCCTAACTACAGCTCTTACTAACTTCGTGCTCCTTCTTCCTTTTAGGAATAAATAGAAATGCTTGACCTTTACCTAGCTCACTCGTGCCATTTGACCTCGTCCTAGAAGATTCATACTAAATCTATGCCACTACTAGCTCGACGTCCCCCATCTCCTTCGAGAAATGGTCCCACTTCTGATTCAATTGCAGCAGGAACTCCAGTAAGAAGGGCAAGGCAAAATACTGCGACATTTCCCATCATTTGCCCACTTATCTTCCTAAGAGATGGGGCATTAGCGCTCTTCTGTATGAATTTCTTTCCTGTGCTAAAATAATTCCCTCAAAACAGCCTTCCATGCGCGGAGGCTTGCTATGCGATATCCTTTAGGGCTTACTCGACTCTAGATAGCCTTTGGAACCAATTTCATTAAGCCTAGTGACATCAATCCCACCTGTACCTTAGTGAAAGCGCAAGGGAATGGATCAAAAAAGACATTGCCAATACCGACATCGGAATCAACAGTAAAGGAATCAGTCCCAAGAGCGGCTACGACTACGAGAGCAGTTACCCTTCTAACCTTAACACCGGTTACGTCCTTCTTCTGTCATCGGGGATGGGAACCTTGGTAGGAATGTTGGAGGGTTCTCGGCAGGTAGGTTTGATGCTAGCCTTGTTGCCTTGGCATTGGCTGATTAAAGACATCCTCGCAAAGGCGCCATCTTTCTTAAGTGAAAACGTGACTTTTATAGACCTCTTTTTATTAAATACGATAATAGAGTTTTTGAGACCACTGCGATAAATTTTGTTAACAACAGGTACTCTTTCTGCCTTCACGGGTAAGGATCATCTGTCCTATGAAAACTCATAGCCTCGATAGTGGTCTAAGGCAAGAAAGTATGATCCGTCACGTGTGCCAAGGAGATGGCGATTGACATTGAATTCTCTCCTCTTGTTTTAATATGAATTTACTCTGCTTCGGTCACTTTCTTCGTAGGTCCTTAAGCAACTCCTCTTGTCACTAGTCACTATGCCCGAAGGTTAGCAAGCCTGTCTCCAGGTCAGCTCTATCTCCTCTTTCCTTTTTCTACTGCCTGTCCTTGACCTTCTTCCCGCACTCGTTAACACCGGAAAACCCGCCATGAAGGTCACTCAAACTACTCGAGCTTCGCCCTTTGTATATTTTGTATATAAGGGCCTTCCCTGTCAGGAAAGAGGTCAGCTAGCCTTTCACCTTTCAGAACAAAGGGCTTGATTGGCCCATCCTAACCCAAATTCCCATCCTCACGCCTTCAGAAGATGGATTGTGTAAAGAATGAGATAAGGTTCTTGGGGCTTAAGGGAATGCTAAGAAAGACAACATAAAGAGAAGCGAGCACTCCTTAGAAGGTGCGAAGCGATTGAGCTTAGATTTAGACCATCCTCCTAACTATGCCTTCAAGAGCTAAACAAGGTAAGAGGACTGCCTTTCACGGAGCTGCTGCTACAATAAGGCCTTCGGTAGCCAGAGGTAGAGTTCTTCCATTCAAAAAGAGAATTATCCCGCTTTGAACAAGAGGCATGCTTATTGGTATTATCGATGATTGGATGTCCCAAAGGTGCTCTCCACGGCAAGAAACCTAGGGAGTGATGAACGGCTTGTTATCAACAATTGAAGAATGGCTTTGCCAAGGACAAGAAGAAGAAAGAGAGTGGGTGATGTCGCTTCAAGTGGGGTTCTCCCTCTAGAATGAACCCTTTTACCGCTACAGCGCTCCCTTCGCTTGTGATTGAGGTCTATTGCCAGCTATAGGGTTTGTTTGGTCTTCTTCGAAGCCTCTGCTAAAGATCGTTTTCTGTTAGCGCATAGCGGGTGCCCAGGATTGAGTAAGACTGATTTCCCAGTGAGGAGAAAGGGATCATATAGTGTGACTCCATAGAAACTTCCCTATTGATTCATCCAGGTCATAGTTTTGGGTCAACTCATTACCAGCTAAGCCTCTCTACAGAAAGGATTTTTTGATACAGCGCGCGCATGGATGCCTTTCATGCTTTGTGCTGGACCACCACTCTCTATGAGAAATTCTTCTTACTAATGCTGCAGAAAAAGAGGAGAAGGCTAAATAGGGGATTGACTCAACTTGAGGATTCCGACAACCCCCTCTCCCCGTTCTACCGTCCAAAACAAGGCCGTATGGAGTATAGCCAAGTGGTAAGGCATCGGTTTTTGGTACCGGCATGCAAAGGTTCGAATCCTTTTACTCCAGATTATGAACACCCGATCGGATCTGTCAAGAACGAGCTGACGACTACAGGGGAAGCGGCTGACTGCAGTCCCTGAGCCCGCAAGCCAAATGACTTTTTCCTACTTTGCTAAGATAAGAGATAGAAAGGAAAGACAGACGGCAGAAAGCAATCCCTTCCAACCAGTCAACCCGCGGAGTTGAACACAACACTGACTTCGGCCAGGAGATTGATAGAGACCTTCCTTTGATTGAGAGAGCCAGAGCCCTTCAGTGGTACAAGGATAGTGAATTCCCAGCATGCGCCCAGAGAAGAGAAGCGCTTAAGCAAAGAAGGAAAGGTGGTTTCAAGGAAGCCATCCTTTGATTGTGCGTTTACGCTTTGTTTAAGCAGCTTTTAATGCGCTTTCTAATCTGCTTCTGTAAAGAAAGGAGAACAGAGAGTGAGTGACCTCTCAATCACGGCACACTTTCTATATGGGGCTTTTATTATGAAACAAGTAAGAAATGCGTCTGAGCGTCCTACTTACTTCAAGTGAGGAATGGGAGGGAAGGGTCCGCCTACGAGGTTTGCTTATGTGAAAGAAGAAGGAAGCGGGCGGAGACCCGTGCGTGCAGCAGGTGTAGAGTCAGGCGAACTAGTCCTGCGAATATGCGCAGATGTTTTTTATGAATGGAAATGGCCACAATTGCTTTAGCGGGGACTGAAATCGTGACTATGTGTTCATGGTTTCGAAACGAAAACAACCATCTACACGAGACGCTATTTGTCTACTTATAGCATTTTTCACTTTTTTGAAGTGTTATTTAACTCGTTCGATGTGAAGCCCTGGAACACCTGTATGAAGCATCTCCTCTCGGGATTCACCGGACTTCGTAGCTTGAAACAACCAGTCCTTTTCCTTTTTACTATGCTGAGGCAGCACCAACAAATCAATCCATCGAAGTTCCTATTGACATACATAAATGAAAATAGGGATGCCGTTGCTGATTCGGATCATCTCAATCAATTGATTGGGAAGAGATTACTTTTTTTTTAATGCTCAAATTTTTTTATCTCTTCTTTCCTCGGTATTTACCGCTGTGCCCTTGTGCTATCAAGAAGAAGGAATACCCGGCAAAGTCCCATCTACTCATAGCGGGTTATTTCACTCCTAAATTCAGGCAGTGAACTTGGTTTGCGCAAGAATAGGTTGAGAGCTTTAGACACGGGAACAGAACTGAAAGCAAGTAGACATATAGGTTGTTTTCGACGAATCCCCTGCTTGAGAATCAGCTGTTCACCTTTCTCTCGGCTCCTAACAGCCTTACATAATGAAATCCAAATAAAGAATCAAAGATGAGAGGCTTAAAGCCAAGTCTTCACTTCAGTCTTCAGCCGGACATTGCGGTTGGTTGGGTGAAATCAAATCCCTCTGGTATCTTTCTCACCTGCTTCTTTTTATTTGTCATCCCAACCAGAGAGAGGAGTGGGAGTGGTGACTGTTTGAAGGATAATAAAATTTCCTTTCTTTCGATCTACTTCCTAAATGGACAGCTGAGCTGGGAGAAGACTTGTTTTCCTAACAGAGCGGACCAGCAAGTCTCGAAGATACGATAACAAGATTCTCGGGCTAAGGTTCCAGGATAACGACAGGCTTTCCGCCTATCCTTTTTTATTTAAAGAGAGAAGTGCCTCTTTCTCGGTACAGCTTCTTTATCAAGTTGGAGAACCTACTGCTACTGTTGACTTTAGCTGTTCAGCGATACTATTTCTGTCCAACAATTCCATTCCTATTTGTTTTTTGTTTAAAAAATAAACGGAAAGAAAGCAAAAAGGATTCTGACATAAAAATCCACCAGTTACGACAAAGTGTACTTGCTAGAACCTCGAGCAACGACATTGGGATAGGACTGGGTTCCCCACTCTCTGAAGCCGAATTTTTAGCGGGCAAGTTCAATGGGACGGGCACTTCCGCACTAGGGGATCTCCGTCTTATATCGTCGGCCTCCCTGAATGGACGAAGCAGATTCTATATCTATGGGAGACTTTGGATAACGCTGGCATTTATGGTACTGTCCGAGTCGCGCAAGAGTATTACCAAAGGGACGCAAACATTTATAGGGGCGCTTGTGAGTAGTGGAGCTGGGTGACGAATACCCTACGAAGAAAAAAACCTTGTGTTGTGGGACCTGAAGAAAATAGCCGGCCTTCCTATTTACGGCCAAGTTTACGACGTTATTTTTTCCTTGGAATGAGGAGTTGTACGGCTTCGACGAGATTTCAAAAGAGAAGTATCTTCGGAGTGTGCCCGTAAACTCTTCGCGAAGTACCAACGCTTGGCGCTTTGTAATCAATATACAAAAGTGGACCATTATGTATGGGAAAACCATTTCTTCAAGGTTTAAATTGAGAGCCAGGCAGGCCCCACAGCCTAATAGAGCCAAGAAGAAAGGTATGTCAAAGATGGCCTACTTCCATTCTACCACAAGTCCAGCGGCATAATATGCTGGGGACGAAGAAGTCTTTGCTGCTGGTTACCGAAGCCCGACTCCGGATGAGACGACTTAGCCTCATTCTTGGCTCTCTGGTTGAGCCGCTTTGTCCTTCCGAACAACCGCAGCAACGTCATTCGCCCTAGTTTAGAATTCCAATTTGAAAGGCTAAGGCTGGGGCCACCCGCCCTTTCCCCAAAGCTCCCCTCCCCACCTCTGAAACTAGCGAATAGTGGAAGATAAAAAAGGTTGGCTCGCTATAAAGTATCTGCCTGTCTGCCTCAATGCCTGCTGACTTACTCTTTCCTAGGAACTCAGTAACGTGGCCTGTAAGTCAGATAGAGATCCCCAACGACAAGCGAACGGGCATTTTCGGGGACTAGCCCGCTTCCCATTACTCAAGAGGGAAATTCCTCGCACATAATTAAGGGAGCCATTGAAAGGTGACTGAAACACCAGAAACGGGGACTACCCGAGCTAATGATAGAGGCAAGAACACTTTCCGGCCAAGTCCCATTAATTGATCATAACGATATCGTGGAAATGCTGCACGGACCCATATATATAGGAACAGAAACATAATAACTTTAATACTAAAGCAGATCGAGCCCGGGATCTTGGGAAAATCTAGGATAGGCGGCCAACCTCCTGGAGAGAGCGATGTGCATGGACCAGGTGAGTAGGGATGCAGCTCCGTGGACCGCTCGTCGGGCCTGATAGGTGGTGGTATCACACCCTTCTCAAAGGAACCGTACGTGACACTCTCGCGTCATACGGCTCCGTCCCGGAATCAGGACCTCCCCTTTGACCAACGGGTCCTCGAAAGAAGCAAAAGAGTCCCGATAATCACATGAAAACCATGAAAGCCAGTTGCTAAGAAAAAGGTATAACCATAAACAACAAACATTTGTTACCAATGCAATAATACCACTTACTCGACAAAAAGGGTTATTTTATTTTGCCATTTTTAAGAAGGCTTTGAAAAAGTAGGCTTCCTTTACCCTTGTGCGTCACATCGCTAAGAACGCCCGAATAAAAGGAGACCACTTCTTCGTCGGTTCCAGTTCGTAAGTTGGCTACTTCTAGCTCGATTGTAGTAAAATGGATAGCTTGGGGGCGGCCGATAAGATCATTAATTAATAACGTGATCTTATTTCGCAGGCCCCCTCTTAGAGTTTCTGTTTGTATTAATGACCTAGTTCTTGTAATAGTTGGGGATTCTCTTTCATAAGCTTTCTTAATAGTCCGAGCTAAAGCGTCTAGAGACGCTTTAGAAGGCTTATAGGCTGAAAGAGGGTTGGAAGTTCCCGAATCCACCCTTGATGCTGGACTTTCCTCCTCCATCCCGGGAACCAGGGCGGACTCCGGATTGGATGAAGAATCTCCTAACAATTCCCCCTGGCTCATCGCCGGCGAAGGAATTACAAACCTGCCCCCAGAAGTGTCCCACGGATTCACCGATGCTTCATCATCTTGAGCAGGATGAAAAGGTGGAATAGCTTCATCCCCAGATGGGGGTTGGGGAAATGACCCAGACGCTCCGGACGAACCACCTGGAATGAACGGATCCACTGCTTTCCAGAGCTCGTCCATGAAGACGTACCCTATCCCTTGGACCAGTAAGACCAAAAGTAAACCACCCAATCTTGTCTTGTTGAACGAAAGAGCCGAAAAACACGACATCACATAAAGTCGAGCAAGCGTTGCTTTAACAAAAGGCAGCACAATAGCTCTCAAATTACGTACTAGGTTTGTTATCCAAAATCTAAATAAGATTAGAAAAGCGGCCAGGTTGGAATTCTCAACAAGATCCTCTAATAGTTTCCGTATCTCACATTGATATTCTATTACAAGTTTATTCTCTGGGTTAAAAGATGAAAAACTCTTGCGACTGGAATTGTTGAGACTGGATTCATCAAATTGAAAGATTCGTCGCATCATCTTTTTTGCATATTCGTGGAAGTCAATTACCTACTATTGGATTTGAACCAATGACTCTCGCCGTATGAAAGCGATACTCTAACCGCTGAGTCAAGTAGGTCAAGCTGAGTCAAGTCAGATAAAATAGACCCGAAAGGATTCCCCAACTGAAGAAATGAATTGTGTGGTTTGCTGCTCATCAAGCTTGAGATCGGTTCTTACGTCGATCAGGTTACCGGCTTTAAAAAAGCACTACTGGGCCTCGATGCCAATCTCGCACTTGACACGCTGAAAGCAAGAAAGACTTGGTTTTCTTAATTTCCGCTCTGAGAGGATCTTAGCCATCGGTGACCGGCTCTATGAGCACCTTTGGGCGGCGGTTTCTCGATCAACTCTCTGACTTGAATGAAGAAGTAAACCACAAGCTTCTTCTCCTTCCTTATCGCTTGAGTACCATTCATAAACACGTGCAATCCCATCTCCAACTGAGACCACTCGACCGATCTCATCTACTTGAAAATTCGTGTAAAAGTTTTGAATTCTCCCTTCTAATAAAGTTGTTAGTTCTGCAGCTCTGGTCGAAAATTCCAACATTTCTTTTTAGTTTCTCAAAAAGAATTCCGCACCAAACATTCTAATTGGCTCGTTCGACTGTGATCAGACAACCAGAAATCAGACAACGACAGAGCTCAGGTCTACCACGCAGAATGAATAAATAGCTTTTCACTTGTGACCTGTTTAAAAAAAGTGAAATAAAGCATTGAATATCACACATATTATTACTGTTAAGACAATCTTAAAATATCAACTAAGATACATATAAGAGTGAAATACAACCAACACTTAAGATAGCATTTCAACTGGTAAAATAAGTCAAGTAAATGAATGAATGAACAGAAAGGGAATAAGTTGAGGCTTCCAAAGAATAAAGGGAAGGTAATTCCACTCCAGGAAATGAAACTGCTGGTTATAAAACAACAGGTGAAAGGGAAGGT
>OX940873.1:77500-80000 GCA_954871525.1 Parietaria judaica
TAAAATGAAGAATTCCGCGAGAAAAAAAAAAAAGAGACTTGTCAAGAGAAAGGGCTACTTCCAGAAATCTCTCGCATTCTACTGAACCAAACGGTTACCGGTTTTCCTGCTCCGCAAAGCAATACTTGAAAACTCATTGGGCCGTGGTTTCTCGATCGGAGTGATCACTTTCAGATCTAAAATTGAACCATTTAATAGAGAATTTGAATCTACTCCATTTCCATCCTCACCAGTAACAGAAACTTACTTTGAAAGGGAAGGGAAATACCGTCAAAGTAAAGAGAAGGTGCTGCTGCCGAGCTATCACCTCTCAGGCTGTAAATTTTCTAGTACCTTTAGTTTCTGTACCAGGAAAATCTCCTCTTGTTCTAGTTCTTTCTCTAGTACCTGTTATTGCTGTTCCTAGCATAAACTCCACGTTCGATAGCCCTAGCTGAAAAGTCAAGTTGCAGTTGAGGGTGTAGCTCGAGTACCAGCAGGAAAGGATCTAGCATCCGCTCGTCGGTTATTCAAGTACAGGAAATGATGCCTTTCTAGTAGCTCTGAGGTTTACTGTTCAATAGACCGGGAAATGAATCAACTGTAGCCGGAGCTGTCGCGGACTCAGAAAGGGAAACCTAAACCGATGTAGGAGCAGCGGAAAGGGCTGGTTTAGAAGCTTCTCTCTTTCCCTCATCAGTATCGGAAGAGTCAACAACTCAACATTCAACTCCAGGAAATGAAGCTGAAAGCATGCCATCTGAAGTAGGAGGACCAGCTGGGGAAGGCAATTATCTAGTCTACGTAAGAGTCTACTCTAAAAGGAGAGGCATCGGAAGAGACTCTTTATTCAATCTTTAAAGAAGGCGGGAATAAAGTTCCATCAGAAAGGGGAGGATCCATAGTATCGGTTGAGGAAGCATAAACGGATGGTTCGATGTAATTGCATGTATCCCCTAGGTATAAAGTATCCGCCAGATTGAACTGAAAATTAAAGAGTTACTTCAGTCAATGAAACGTAAGGAGCTCTACTATCTACATATTCTACTACAGGTTATAAAACTACTGTAAAATGTAATTGAATAGTTACAGGATCTGTTGAGGAAGAAGAAACTACAGGTGAAATACCTTTTTTCTAAGAAAGTAGCCTAGTCTATAGATACCTCAACTGCTGGGCAATTACATTCGCCATCTTTAGCTGTGGCAGGGAAGTCAATAGAAGAGGTTATTCAATACTCCTTAGGGTTCAAAGTCAACAGTTTCGACTCCTGTAGCCGGAAGACGCAACTCCTCTAGCTTCAATTCCATCGTCAACAACAGGGGAATTGGGGAAATATTGGTTCAAATCCAATTCGTGATCTTTAGCCACGATCTACTAAAGGGCAAGTAGCTTGATTGGTTCGAATCCAATTCGTGAGATGGCAGTGATCTTTAGCTGGTCATGGGCATAATGTGCTGTTTTTTTTTTCCTCGGATTCATTGGAACCTGCAGTGAAACAGAAGTAGGGTTCAGGCCAATCGATCCAATTTCGATTATACGGCTGGGTTCTAAACCAAAAAAGGCATTTGAGGATCAAAACAAAATGATGGTTAGTTCGAGTCAGCTAGCTGCTCATTCAGTTCAGGTGGAAGGCAACAAGAACACTAGGAGAGGTGTGCCTGGATTGCTTGGCAATGGGATCAAGAGATGGGATTTTGCTGGCTTAACACCTTTCGGGTTAAAATCAATCAGAAGAGGTGGCTTTGAAGACTTTGAACTGCGCACTCGGGGAAGTAGAATCTCGACCTTTTTGAAATGCATTGTCTATGCGGGTTTCTTCTCATTGGATGCTAGAGAAGATAGGTCTGGCTTGGGCTGGGTCACCGGGATCATAAAAGTGTCTGGATAGGAAGACGAAGAGGGCTTGGACCCGCCTCTGGTGATGGTGATCCCTTGGATGCTTCTTACCGCTTCGAAGCCCTGCGGGAAAAAAGGGGCTTGCTCTCGTCTCGATAGGAGAACGACCGATAGATTGCCTCTGCCGAGGTGCAAAAGAAAGCATTCATAAAGCCTCTGAAACCGTTTCCAAGACATCCCATCCTCGTTAAATAACTCGTGAACTAACTTGACTTGCTTTCCATTAACCAAAGATACATCAAAATCTTCCCTTCCTCCCACTAAGAGAAGAGGACTCACTTCAAAAGCGAGGTTTTCAATCCAGGTATCCTTTCCCTCTTCAACTACAGGTAATTTATACTACTTGCTCTTTCTCTAGGAGGAGGAGTTGCTTCAAGTCCAGGTAAAGCCTAAGTTTGCCTACGAACGAAGGATAGAGTCTGGGAAGGGTTAGCTTTCACCTCTCCGAGTTCTTCTTCGCCTACGAGGTTCCGAAGGAATAATTGACACCTGTTGACCAATCATGTAAGACAGCCTTCTTCGGAACGGAACCCGCATGGCTTCTATCCTTCCTCCTACGTCGGAACCTCCTTCTGTTGTGTTGGACCCTCTTCCTTCGGAACCTTGGGGCCTTCATCTGACTCC
>OX940873.1:85000-90000 GCA_954871525.1 Parietaria judaica
TCGAGTCCGTATCGCCGCGGAGCAACAGCCGCGTCCGGATCTGATCTATCTACTCGGCAATTCATTCGGTGACTTCACGGTCGCCAAAGAAGCCCCAAGAAGCATCAAACATTTCCGATGAGATCCATGGAGCAATTCTTAGATAGCAAGCACTAGCTCCCGGTGCGACTTCATAAAAAGCAATCATAGAAAATATCGAAGAGAATGAAACGCACGTAGTGGTCATTATAGCCGTTCCCTCTGATCCTAGAAAACGTCCGAAAAAACCTGCTACGGAACTACCGAGAAGGGGCAAAAAAACTATAAGTAGATACATAATTTCGACTGTGATCAGACAACCAGAAATCAGACAATGACAGAGCGGCGATTGATCGACGTCCGAAGAACGCGATTGTATATTCCTATTATATATCTATGATTTGTTCTTCTCACTTGCTTATTGATAGGTCTCTTTCGTTCAATAATGCCTTCGCTATTTACCAATAATACACTACTTTGAAGGCAAGAGACAACCTGGCGAACTGAAACATCTTAGTGAAGGGTTATTACTTTTATTAAGGAAAAAATCACCCCGACCAGTAGTAATAAGTGAAATACTTTCATTTCCAGTAACTAAAAAGATTGAAGTTCCAGTAGTTGATGCTAGAGCTAGTCTTTCATTTCCTGTAACTAAAGAATTGCCAGTGGATTCACTTCCTGTTCTTTCAGCTATGGAATTTACTGGAGTTTTAGCAGACCCTTGGCCAGCAGGAGTGGAAGATTGGGACCTTCTAGGGTTTCTTACTCCGAACCTTCATTTTTTTTTTTTTTATTTAGAGTTGTTTTATAACCTTCCTCAACTGAAGAGGTTTTATCATCAACAGCTGATTCCTCAACTCCTACTAGAGCAAGAGTTCCTATATCATTGACTTCAGATGGAAAGATTGAATAACCAGTTGTTGTTTAATAGACTTTCACTGCTACTATTTACATAAGAGCTACTATTTATTCACTCCTACTAGGAAGAGCAACTAGGCTAGCGGAATTCCTTCGTTCAGTAGTACAGCTATAGTTTCCTTTTCTTTCACTGCTACTACAAGAATAAGAGTTGAAGAGCCAGTACTTGATGCTACTACTATAGTAGAAGTTGAAAAGGAATCTGAACCCTTTCCATCTGAAACAACAGGCCTCGAAGAAGAAGGTGAATCTTTAGCTGAGAAAGTTCCCTGGCAATAAAGATTCCTATCCTGCTGTTTGTTTTTTTCTTACATTCGTCCGGGATGGACTTACTAGAAGGTGGTCCAATAAAGCTTCATCAACGGAAGTCACTCTTTCATAAGCAGTTGTTGGAAGAGCAAGAGATACTATCGAATTTACAGATCCTCTTGGAACTAAAAATTCAAAGTAAAGAGTTTCATTAGCAACTCTAGTTGCAGAAAGCCATCCTTCTGAAGGTCTTGTATCAGTGGCTCCTCTGGAGTAGTTGCTCTTGCTGCTTCAACTACTGGTTATTCAGAATTTTCCACCACGACTAAGAAAGTTGGCAATGAAAGGGAATGGTCAGCCTACGATGGAGATCTCTTACTTGCCTCAGTAGCTGGCTCTCCATCTTCAGTTGAGGCTTCGAAAGAAGCAGTAATTGTTCCAGTTGTGGCTCCGACCTAAGGAAGGAGTAGTTGCAGCTTTTCCAGGTAATTCTATGGCATCATTTCAATCCCTTTCAGTATCGGAAACGGAAGGTAATTAATCAACCGGTTCCATGCCTCCTGCGGACCGACCCTCTCCAGCTGACCAAGACACGGAAGCTGTAGAGTCCTTCCACCTCTCCTACGAAGGTAAGAGTCTGCCCTGAGAACAGGTGCCGAAGGTACAGTAAGCCCATATGAAGGCTGTTGCCTTTCAACTTCAATACTAGAAGGGAAGTTAATTCTTTACAGATCGTAGTAGAGATGTCAATAGATTCAGGAGCTTCAAGTATTCCATTCGGTTGAATGCATTCGCTGTGAACCTCTCTTCCGCCTTCTTCTTCCTCCTCCGTCGTAAGCCTTGGACTTAGAGTGGAGCTTCAGCTTCCTTCTTCCTTTCCTCTCCTGCTACTAAACCTTCAGAGGTAATGCGAAAGAAATACCTTGCTGCGCACCTGCTGCTATTACTAATAACTCAACAAAAGAAAGATGCTACAATTGCTTCAGAACTCACTAACTTTACTTAAGAAAGATGAATGGAACGAAGGGTATACAGACCTTAGCCTTACCAATAGTAGGAAAGAAAGGAGTTCTCTGAGAGAAAATAGAATGGAATGCACCGTACTCGAACAGAGCAGGGACTAGAAAGCACTATTTAATAACCTGTAGTCATATCTCTTACTCCTCTTTGTCTAAAGCTTCGAATGAGACTGAACCGGGGTGAATCTGACGCAAGCAAGGCCCTCGTATAACCGTAAGCTCAAGGGGGCTCATCAAGAAAAAGACTAAGATCCGCAAAAGCCAGAGGGGTTTCATCTTGACTGTTATAGATACCGATCTGCAGGTCCGGTGTACTCACTTGAGGCAAATAAATCATACTCTATTTCGAGTAGCCTTCTTTCGAGAGTCACTTAGCCCCCTTGACCATCTTCTTTTCACTTGAACTGCTTTCTTCCTGGTCGGGTATCAGGACCTGTCTAGCCTTGTTCTTAAGTAACAGGTGATTACTGGTGTCCAGTTGCTCGAGAGGAGGGATCCGGTTCATACATAATACATAACCAGCTTCTGACCTATTCGTTGTTGTTTAATCAGCCACAAATGATAACGAAAATGAAGGTACTTTAGACTCATCCGGTGCATTCAGGAAGAGCAAGAGCATTTGCCTCGTTCCGTTCGTA
Source organism: Parietaria judaica (assembly GCA_954871525.1). NCBI lineage: Eukaryota > Viridiplantae > Streptophyta > Magnoliopsida > Rosales > Urticaceae > Parietaria > Parietaria judaica. The sequence continues at coordinate 87,843 of OX940873.1, forward strand.
CCCAGCTTTTGACCACCTATCCATTTTTGTTTATCCAGCCAAAGACTTACTTCAAGCTGCTGATGCTATGGTCTCAACCAGTGCATTAGCTAAGGCCAGTAACAACTCGAAAGTAAGATAAGGAATCCAGCCCTTACTCAATTGAGTCAAGCTCATGAACTCTTTCATCCGCCAAAAAAGAAGAAGATTCCGAGTCAGTGAACTCTTTCATCCGACTCTGGGCCTGCCCTTTTGCTAGCTTTTTCATTATGTCAACTACTGCTTATGCTGGAAATCTCTCAACACCGTCAATCCACTTTCAATAGATGCTGCCGTGTGAAAAGGTGGTAGTTTGAAGCCTTAATAAAATAAACCGGTTTTTTTTCGGCACTCGGTTCCTTCGTCTTAAGTCAAGTTCAGTTTACTTTTTCGATTCGGAACTCTTAGTCGAGCTGATGGCGAGATCGATTTTTTGTTCGAGGTTCAAGAGAAAAGAGAGGAACCACCACCCAATGGTGCTTTTTCGAAAGTACGGTCACCGAGGGCTAATACCTTCTCGACACTATCGAATCTGAAATCCACTCTCAATCGCTTTCTTTGGGGAGGAATTCTATTTTAAATAGCTTAACTAGCTTACAGGAATGAAAAAGGCAGAAACTTCTACTATCCAGGGACTGGTCGGCTATAAGGCAATCCTACCGAAACCCCTTTGTTTTAATTCCTGCCTGCCCTCGAAAACACATGGGTGCCATAGTCGAATAGTTTTCATTTAGAAGGGAAATCTTTATAGATATTAGCATTAGACCTATATATTTTTTTTCCTAGTAATATTAGTAGTCCTAAAAAGCCCTCTCCCTTTATTGACTCCAATCGAACTCCTAGCCCTTGGCCTACTCTCATTTTCTTTCACTGGCTGTCTCACTGACTAATCTCCTGCCAATTTTACGCTTTCCTCCTTGCCTTGCTATTTGAAAGAGTGCTTTCTGCGCCTTATAAAAGACTACTTACCGGCAAATTTTTTAAAGAAAAAGCCCTTAACATGGACTCCACGATAACTAGCTTGACATGGGAAAGAAACCCTAATTTCCAATTATATAAAAGAAAACTTTAATGGCAAGGAATAGTCTTTCAAAAAGAAAGGCGTTGCCTACTTTACTACTTACACTCGGGGAACTAGCACTTGCTGTCTGGAAGGGCTGCTTACGATTACGCAATGACTGCTAGAAAAAGGACTCAGTGCCTTGGACTGGTATGCTTGACGGATTTTACTAACCTACATACTATAAGATAAGACGATCTTTCCTCCGAGACGTAAAAGTCAATTCCAGCAAAAGGAGATTGGAGCCCTACGACTGATCATACTTATCACACTGAAAAGACAGGACGGAATCGAAAGCCAGTGCCAGCTACTCCTACTCGAAAGATCGCATGCATTGAAAAACTATTCGACAGACGGGCCTAGCTGATTGATGTCATAAAAAATCTTCCAGGTCTAAGAGCAGCCTGAAATCTCCAGTTCACACTCAGCGTGAAGATAGATGTGAAAAGCAGATTCCCTTTCTCGTTATCCAAGCTCTACTTTATGCCAGTCCTTGATCGATCGGTGAAGTTCTCTTATTCAATGCCGCACTTCCTGCTCTAACCGCTACCAGCCATCAGAACAATTCGGACGAGCCACACGAAATAATCCTTTCTGTTTCTTCAGATCACCTCCGGGAGAGGAAAAGCTGAGCAAGGAAGGTCAATATCGTAATTACATCCTCCTAAACTTAAAAGATGAAAAAAGAAGAACTTTATCCACCTCTCATGTATTGGTGGCACCCGTGGGATTTGGAGATCAAAGCCCGCTCTCGGTTCACGTCTTTCAATCTCTTAAGTTCTTACCCGCTTCTCTGGCGCAACAAAAGAAGTGCTGTGTACAGTGTTCTTACGCGAGTGCTTCACTTGATAGAAGTACGAACGGAAGAAGGGGGGGCACCAAATGCTAGGTATAGAGAATCAAGTAACCCAAGAAAATAGAACACTAACCCGGCCTTTTCTTCTTCTTACCTTTGGGTGGCTATTTGGAAGTAGGTTTCTTAGGATCATCAGCTTTCTGTGTAGAGTGCGATTTCTTATCTCTTTCTTCAGATGTCAAACTAGCAACTTTAGACTAAAAATAATAAAAAACTCTGTCTTT
>OX940873.1:95000-117500 GCA_954871525.1 Parietaria judaica
GTAGGTGTCCGGGCCTCCTAAAAAATCCTTCTCTCTATTCTACTATCCGATCTCGTCTGTTGAAAATCGATCAACAAAAGGATCAAAAACCGTGCGCTTCTCCCTTCCTCTCCTCTCTTTCAACTGAGAAATAAGAAATAAGGACCGAGTCTCTTGGTCTGCTGCTTCAGATTCATCGAGCTGGGTGCTGCTTCCTTCTCCTAGTTTTGTGTGTATTTTTCGGTGATCTCAATGTATTTCAGATTCCGCTTTCATCTGAAGATGAAGGAGGCATCATTAGCTCACTTGTCTTGGTTTAGTCTTTCGACCAAAAAAGCGTAGAACAGACTCATTTGATGTAGGGATCGGAGAATGAGCTTCACAACAAAGAGTAGATGCGAGTGGTTCAAATCATGTATTAAGCCAACCCATTCTTTCTTTCTTTCTATTCTTTTTATCAGTAAAGAGGTGCCTCGGGCTCTTGGGAAGAGGTTATTGAGAAGCAGGTAGAGAAGGAAGGAAAGATCCCTGCCGCAAGCAAGCTGCATATCTTTTCTTTCTTCTCTTTTCAAAGAGGTAAGATTGAACCTGCTGAGATTCATTCCTCGTATCATCTAGGAGTGAATAGGGCTTACGGAACAGCAACTGAAAGAGTTTACTTCCCGAGCTCACTGCCCCACACCACTGGCATTGAAGAAGTAGTGCTTTCTTCTTTGCTAAAGAGAATGTCAAACCTGCAAACAGAAGGCATATTCTAGCTCTTTCTATTCCCTTTGGACTTCAATGGGTTTGCTTTATTCTTTCGATTCTGGGCCTAGGGAAATTGGCTTCACTTCATTCATTTTAGCCATGAGCTGTCCTTGCAAGCATCGTCTTCTATTGAATTGAATGTCTATCGCTTTTGTGCCAACCTTCGTTTGAGCCTAAATCGAATATTCAGACCCGGGGTCGAAAGAAAGACTTGCGGTAAGAAGCAAGGGATTACTTTACTAAAAGCTTAGTAAGGCGACAACGCTAAAGGTTTTCTTCCTAAATGTTAACTACGAATGGCTAGATAGAGTCGAGTGAGGCTTGAATAAGCTAATAACATCCATGGCATCATTGCAGCTTTAATCTCTTTCAGCAGTTCTGCTTACCCTCTTTCCACTTCCAGAGGGTCCTTCGTTATGAAATTAGGGTCTCGGTTGCACTTGGAAGAGTTAGGAATCCCCTGACGCATGCTACCAATGCTTCCTTGATTGGAGGTAGGACTTTGGCAAAAGAAAGGGGAAGCCATGGAACTCATTTGCGATTCGGCGCATCATATACGAGAATAGCATTTTACAATTCCGCTAGACCAAGCCCGCCCTATAGAATGAATAAGGAGAGGCCTATTGATGACCGAGCCACCAGGTTTGAGAATAAGGTGGGATCCCTGGATGTAGTGGCCGGTGAATCACTGATCAAAAAGCGGATTTTTTTTACTAATGACGGATGCAGGTTGAGGATAGAACATGTTCGGTGCCTCGCCCTTGTCTCCTTCGCCGGAGACTGCAAATGATGGGAATCCTATCGATAAAGAAGAGGCATAGGCATCGCCTCTCGATCCAATCCGTCTTCCCTGGCCTCCCCAACACACTCTTGATACGAAAGAAACCTCCCGCCATAGAGAAGAGATCTAAAGTCCAGATAAACCAAACCAGGAAGCGCAGGCAATGGAGGAAATAACGACCTCTGGGGGCACGGAGTCGAGTGAGGAGATCAGCTTACTTTGTATAATATGTAATACGAGGAGGCAATGAATATGGAATGGTTGTATACCGAGGCAATGCTAATGGAAGACGGAAGTCAGACAAGGCGATGACTATTGACATAGCCTATAGATTTGGCAAATTCATATAGTTCAATAGAAAGAGAAAGACGAGCTAAAGCGAACAACAGCAATAACAACAAGAGTAACTCCTTCCTGTTCCTGTGGCTTAGACCCGCGGCTTGCTCAAAACTTGAGATTCTAATTTGTAGTTCAGCTCTCCTCCTTAGCTTTGTCCTCGCTTTCGTCCCCTCTTTCAAGAGAGTTAAGAGACCTGCCCGCCATTAAACCTTTACTTTGAATAAGGTCTAAAGACCTGCGTAGCTAAATTCTGATATTCCTGGTCGACTGTACTCCTTCAGATTGGTGGTCCAAAGGAGCCATGATGAAGTCTTTCCCTATCTTACCCCCCATCCTGGAAACAGTATAAGGTTGTTATTACCCAAGATATATGGATAATGATACCGGGTCCAGTAAGCAGCACCCATGTCGTAGCATCGCCAGAGTAGTCCATACTTAAAATATTGAAGATCAAAGTTGGATTTGCGGCATATGACTATTACTGTATAAAAGGAAGCATGGAAAGAGGATCCGATTACTGAACCACTATGGGATCGTCGCTTAGTGCATTGATGCCTTTCTCGTAGCTCTAGCATCAAGTCTTCCATCAGAGGGTTTACTAGCTGGCTAATCAATCTTTCTAGTATCTACATATTCCACTACTGGTTATGAATCCACTTACAATTCTTTAGTTGCTGCTGTATCGGAAGATTCCACTTCTGGAAATAAAGCCTTTAAAACAGCATATTCTCTATTTCCAGTTGATGGTTTACTAGCAGTGAATTCACTAGTCTCTCTTCCCCACCCCAAGTAATAGGGTAGCTCCAAGTAATGAAATAGCATCAAGTAAATAGGTTTTCTAATAGTAGTAAAGAATAGTGTTAAGTAGGTGTAGAACTAGCTTCTTGTAAGGCAATGAAGCCTTTCCAAAGTAAGTAGCCGGAAATGGTTGACCACCGTCAAAGTCAAGAGTTTCAGTAGCAGGATCGGATCCGACAGGTTCTTAATCAACTAGCCTTTACCACTGCCGAGCTATCAAGGGAAGAGCCCTACTACGAGGCATCTTCTGGTTTAGTTGCTGTGGGTTTAGCAGCTCCTCCAACAAGAGGTAATTCTATAGTAGCAGCGGATAGGTAAGTAAATTCCACTCTCGGAAAGGGAAGATAAATCATAAACGAAGGAAAGGGTTGCGAGGCTTAACGATTTAGAATCTCGTTGTTGAGGTGGCACTTGTTCCCCCGGGGCGGGGGTATATGCCCGTTCTTCTGTCACTTCTTTCAGATCAATGAAGTTGAAAAGTAATAGAGTAAGGGACCCTTGTTTACAAAGCTGTCACTCCAAGAACTCGAAGTCAAGCATCTTCGGGAATATCCAGATTAGTCTTCAACTAGAGAAAGGATAGGAATCTCCTTTGCTGAGTTTTCTTCTCCAGCTGATGTAGCGGTAAAAAATTCTATTCTTTCTGTGGTCTAGTTCCCTATCTAAAGAGCTCTATTAACATAGACCCTCTCCTGACTCTCTATCATTTTAAGAAAGCAGCAAATCCTTCTCTCTATTCTACTATCCGATCTCGTCTGTTGAAAATCGATCAACAATATGGTCATATCTTCGTTATCCCAATAGTAAACCTTCTTACTTCTCTTCGCATCTCGAAAGACGCAAAAGATCTGTTATTAGCTTATTTATAAGCAGTCGAAGGTCCTTAAAAGCCTTGGCTTACTTGCCTTTTTCCTTAAATTAAAGCCTATATAGACAGACATAGACTGAGGGCATTCTCGGCATCCATGCTCCTGGCAATGGCAAGATCCGAGATGTCAGTTCTTCTTTGGAAGCCTCAACCTTATTCTGACTCCTACTAGGGAAATCAGGTTCAGGTTAAGCCCGAACAGCTTAGTTTTCCACTTCTCCTTCCCGAGGATGATCTGCCCGAAGCTGGGTAAGCAATTGAAAGAAGTATTAGTCGAGTCCGAAGCCAGGCAAGGCAATTGAGATAAAGCTCATCATTCTACGAAAGCAGTCTAACCCAGCAGTGTCTTCTTTTTTATCTGGCCTTTCCGAGGCGGTTGATGGGGGAGCTTGTAGCTTATGGTGCTTCCTTCCCTGCCTACTACGCCTTGGGATTGGGAAAGTCCTTCTGTAATAAATGAGGATTAGCCCTCTGGACTTCAGTAATCTTCTCTGAAGAAGAAATGGTACAGATCTGGCTCCGCACAAGATAATGTCAGAGGCATTATTAGCTGGATTTGCATCTGGAAGGGCCTCATAGCTTTCTTCTTCCTCTGCTTTGCCATAGACATAGACTCTAACAGCGAAATAGGTTTTTTTTTTGTAAGCTCTCTGTATCGTAAACACCTATCTCTGATAGGATTCGATCTTGCTCAGAGAACTCGGCAAGCCAATGAATCATTTATTCTTAGAGAGGTGAGGTACTTTGCATGCCCAGCCAGAAGTGCTTTCCTTAGCCTAGAATCCACCATGTTTCGCTGGACGCGCGTAATAAGTTCTTTGCAAGTGGAGTTCTTCTTTGAAGATTTTCATGCTTTGAATGAAATAATAGACTAATTTGTTTGCCATTTTTTGGTTTAGAGAGAAGTGGACATAAATGGTAGGGTAACGAAAAGGGGTTAAAAACAGATGGATTTGAGAATGGTCTTTTTTCACCTCTACTAATGCAAGTGCAGTTCTCGCTGCTCAACTATATAGAGGGGGGCTTTTCTTCGTCTCGCCCATGTGTAACAGCAGAACAACGAGCACCAAGCTCTTTTGCCTATGCGCTTACGAGGACTCCTTCACTTAATGACATTCCTTCCGGATCAAGTTTTGTATATTCTGATCGGGTAATTAAATATGATGATGATTACTGGTTTCGGAACATCAACCCAGATGCCTTCTGCAGCCGGATGTTCAACCAAAGTATCAGGCGACACATACGCTCAACGGCTTTCGGGAAGTGAGGGGGATGGCACATACTCAAATGAGGGGCTTTCCCACACTGATTTACCAACCTCTGGGGCTTACATCCCTTCCTCCCGACCTGCTGTCTTCTGACTCTTCCCCCGCAATGGCTACGAAATCAAGGGATTGGAGCTCTTCGGCTTCCCTTTTCGATGGTTACGAGTGTGAAATCATTGGTTCTACTCGGCCTAAGGCTTCGGCAGATACCCATTCTCAAGTAGATCTAAGGCGTTCTAGCCGTCTTTCCGTTCGAATAATTCGTCTTTTTTCAGTCTCCCGTAGGGGAGCCCTTCATTAGAGAAGCTATAAATATATGTTTTAATCTCTTTGAGGAGATACCAACCATCCGATATCGCCCACCCCAAAAATACTTTAATCTACCATAAGAAGGAACGTGGTAGTAACTTACTTATCAAAGTCTATTTCTTACTTCATGTATCCTTTCGTAAGTGAGTAGTATTGAAGCGTAAGTCTCGAGTTGGGTTATTCATTTAACAATCCTCATATGGGTTGGTGTTCCGTGACTGGCCTTTCTCTTGTTGTTGTCGAGTGCCTGCAGCTTGACTTCTTTCATTCTTGCTTTGTTTTTCCTCCTCATGCGAATCGAAGACCCTAATCCTCCGTTGAGAAAGAATAGTATAGTACGCTCTTCTTCCGTATCAATACAAGATCGTCGGTTGAAGGCTAGAGAGAGGAAAGAATTGTATTTTACAAAGAATTGTATTTTACAAGGGATTGATTCTGATTCAATTGCTCTCCGTTCTGCCCTGTCTCTAGCAATACATTTTTACTATGGTATTCGATGCATCAACTATGTAAGTAGCTTTATTTGATCAAGTGGTATTCCCTTATGCCTAGTAAGAAGTTATTCGCTGCAAGGGCTGCTTCACTTCATGCGAAGCTGATTCTCGAACAAGAAGAGCGGTAAGAGCAAGAGGGGATTTGCCTCCAACTTGGCCTGGGATACCTGGATTATCTAGCTATTTTTTGTGTCAAAGAGCGGATTCTCGGCATCTCTTCCGAGACCTGGACCTGGATATCACTCTTATTGAATCCCCGGGCCTTCGACACCTTGTACCAGGAGCGGATTCAATGCCATGCTTCCTTATGCGTCCTCCTGGGGATCTTCATACAAAATTGAGTCACATTCTTATCTTAGGAAATAGAACAGAACCTTTGTTCACATTTGAAGTCGAACTACCCTTAGCTAGTCTTATCCCCTTCCTGTCTCATAGCCTTTTGCTTGCCTAGATTGCCTTCTCTTATATAGGATAGTTATCGTCTTGTCCGAATCGAATCTATGCCATCGTCGACGATTAACTGTCAATCTTCATAGTCAATTGAGCCGCTCGAAGAAGAAAACCTTTCGAAAAATGACTTCTTGCCTTCCGCCCCAGGCCATTTATTTTCCGCTTTAACTGGTATTGGTGATTGGTCTTTCCTGGTTTTTTGAGTGTTAATCTCATTAGCTAAAGAATCATTTGCTATGCTGCTTTCTTTCAGAATATATAATAGAGCTAGACTAATTGATTCCATTAGCCAATAGTAGTTTCCTAGTCTATATCCCCAAAATCTAGCGCATTTTTCTTTCTTCTGGTAATGCAAATGGAAATTCTCGTTATGATGGATTATCTCGCTTTTTCTTTGCAGTTACTGGTTGGTGGATAGGGCGCTTATCCCCGTCTTATTTCCTGTAAAGAAAGAAAGATCCTTTCCTTGAGCTCCCTATTTAGTTCCTCCCAGGCGTTGATCTCGCAACGGCCCTCCAGCACGTCCTCATATCGCGTCTGCCACCCTTCCAGGTATCGATGATCTAGAGGGAAAAGTGGAAGGCAATTGATCCGGATGAGCAGACAGATCCGCGCAGAAAGATGACAGTGCCAGTAGTTCGTACCGCCATAAGCCAGTGCCTCCTATCGCCAGCTAAGCGTCTGCCTACTGCCTACCGCCTACGAAAACAGTATTCACAAATACAGAAGCCTATGTATGCCTACAGCCTATGAATGAGATATGAATGGACTACTGCTTATGAAAGAGAGATGAAGTAAGGCACGAAGTGTCTCGTGAGTTGGACTTGCTCATAGTCAAGTTGCTCTGCTTTTCGTATGCCGGCGTTGAATGAGATATGCCTATTAGCCTACTGCCTGCTAAAACTGCAGGACTTAAAGAGCTATTTACTATTTACACTTTTGTTCGGTAGCACAGGAAAGTGGACATTGCTTTTAAGGTAACAAAGGTCGTAGGGCATCAGCAACTGAAGCGCATCTCGCATCTCTATCTTTTTAGGCAAGGGTGTCGGGTTCCTGTTAAAGTGAAAGTACCGTTAGTTCTTAGTAGTAGTTAGGATTCATTTTCACAGTAAAAAGCAAGTCGACATCTCGCTAGCATGGAATTGCAACAATAAGGAATGAAGGTTCCGGTTGCAGTAATAGATGTCTCAAAGCTAGACTTGAAGCATGCTTCAAGTGGAACTGTCTCATCCATCTGAGCAGGACAACTGAATGAATGCCGCTGACCAGCGTGACCGGTCGATTAGTGGCCATGATTAAGACGCACATAAACCGAGCTATTCATGGGGAAAAAAGTCAGAGGGCCATATTGGAATCGTGGCCATCAACAAGCACTATGTCTTCCTTATTATAATATGGGATAATTGAAAGGAAGCTTAGTGAATGTTTAAACTCTTACTTGATTACGGTGGGCAGGTTGTTGTATTCACAAGTGGATGGCGCTTGGACATACAGAGGGAATGGGTGATTCATCGAGCTGGAACTCTCGTAGAAGACTACGGTGAGACCAACTCCAGCCAGTATCCTAGCGGAATGTGGCACCGGTTCGTTTCATGGGAACACCTACATCCACAGCGGTGAGCCAGTACTCTCTTGCTCCAATGTATGCGACCCGATTCACTGGTATGAGAGATGATAGACCAATCCTATCATTACTAAGGGTGATTCAAATCCACATGTCGCACGTTGTTGGACCTTCCTTAGCCGATTGGGCTGTAACGAATATGAAATAATACTAACACCAAACAACACGTGTTAGAACATGCTGATTCACCAGGCAAGAGGTGCCATCTGCCTGTTGGAAGGAAGCCGGGACTCATGCAAACAAAAAAGCGCCCTTACGCTCTAGTTGGATCGGGGGGCCGCAACTAAGATCAGAGGGATAAACTTTCCCGTTATCGGAACAAACATTTGATTTCCAGGGTTCCTCACTTGTTTTTTTCCTTTATTTTTTACGAAATGAAATTCCGGACGACCGGAAAACCTCTCCCGACAATTGGAGAAGGAGAAAGCCATTCCTACGGGCCTGGAACTGTAATGAATGAAGTAAGAATTTCGGGCTAGGGCCTGAGAATGTACATCTAGGTCCTTGTCTAGTTCCCGGTGAGACCGTTGACTTTGCGAGGGCCCGAGGTCCCCGCCTTCTTTGCTTGAAGCTCAGGTATTCTTCCTTCGCCCACTTATGAAATTAAAGCATGTAGTCTCGCCGCTAGTAGCCATGCTACCTTCTTTGGCCCTGCCTTACACACCTTATTTATCCCGCCTGCCGCCCAGCCTTCCTTAGCTTTCGCCCTCCCACAGGGTGCTTTAATTTGAAACTCCGTACTCTTGTGAAAACGGACTACACTGTCTCAACCACCCGCCTTTCCCTTCTTTTCTTTGTTCTGGACCCGAAGATGTCCTTCTGTTTTTCCTTTTGGGAAGCGGTTCTTTCGGGCTAGGCTAGCTCGGTAGGCGCTAGAAAAAATCCAAGAGTTTTCGCCTTTTTCCTTAAGCCTAGAAGCAAGTCAAGCTCTGAGTCTCTTGGTCTGCTGCTCTAATCTCAAACAACAGACCTACTTGCATCTGGGGTGAAATGACCCGCTGGAACCAAACACAGGTTGAGGCACTTTCTTCGCCTGCCCCTTTCTATTCAAATTAGAAGTTGCAAAGATCCAGTTCTTCCTCGGCTAGGAAAGATAATGCGAAGACTTATATAAAATAAAGAAAAATTCAAAACAAGTTACATGCTCGTGACCCACAACAACTAATAGGGTTATCCAACCCAACATTTTTGAACTACTTGATTTTGGTAACTACATAAACTACCACATATGCCTTTCTAGAGCTTCAAAAGCATTATGCTAACTACACTACATTATTTGCGAAACTTGAATAAGTCAAAGGGTAGGCCTCCGAACAAGCTCATGCCATCTCGTGATTAATAGGACCTCCTTGTCGCAGGTTTTGCAAGTGAAAGAGCTGTGCGGGAGGGTTCCGCGAAGAAGAATTGGTGAGAGCTAGAGTACTTCGTAAGGCAAAAAGCCTATATATAATAAAAGGGTCTCCTCGGTTGGAGGAATGAATATCCGCAGCTCTCGAATCTAGTTATTTCTTTTCTTATCGTAACTGCCATAGTTGATGCATCGAATGCTAGTGCAATAAGACTTGGTTCAGAAACTGAACCGAGCTCACTGGCATTGAAGAGGAGCTGTGCCAAGAATACAATAGCAGATATTCTTTCTTGCGCAAAGAGCGGAATCATACCTCCAGCAGGCATTGTCTTCTGTTACCTAAACAGCTATCATTTCGTACTTTACTGAAATATAGACTTTCATTGATACTTGAACATCAGACTTCCCTAAAGAGAGAATTCGTACCATGATTAGCAGACGCTTCTCAACTCTATCGATTTCAAGCAGACGAGTCTCCAAGTTCCTTACCTTGCAAAGCTATAGCGCTAGCCAGGTCAATACCCTGTCCATCCCTAGCAGGAGCAGGAGAAGTGGGAAAAGGTGGTCTAATCAACTAGCTCTAAAGCATACTACTGGCAAGCAAGATCTTAGAAAGTTATCCCAAGCATTGATAAGAGAGAGGCGCCAATTGTAGCCTATTCGTGAACAACCGAAATAGCTCCTTTTCCTTTTACTATGGATGGGGATCTGATTTGACACACTTGAATGAAAGACCGGGATTTTTGTCCATTCATTTGCTTCTTGTCCGAAAGTGCCACGTCAGAAAAGGGAATCGGTGCTGCCCTGCGGCTTGCTTACAGCCAGCCCCTGCTTGACCCACACCTTTTCCTGCCTATGCCGCTTCAACGACTGCTGCTCCTGGAATTGTTCGTCGTGCTAGTTCCGCTACTCTAGTTCCAGTGGTAAACGAAACCTTCTCTCTCTTGCTTTCGGGCCTACGTCTCTCTTTCGAGGGTTCCAGTTTCTTTGGTAGCTTTGGGAAAGGCAGTACTGGTATTCAGTCGATGTTGCTCTAGCCGCTTTCGGCTTAAGGGAAGGTTTACTTTTCCTTTCCGTGAAGTTTTTGTTCCAGGCCCCCTTCTTAGTCAATGGACTGAGAGTTGAGGGGACGGGATCATGACTTCTAGGTAAACCTGTAAGTGAAGGAAGTAAGAGCTGTAAGTGTTGGTTTCAGTGGAGTTGAACCTGCACCCGAACCAGAGAAGGAACCGAAGAAAGCCAGTAACGGTACTGGGGCAGGAGGGATAGCATTCAATAATATTGCAGGTAGCGGGTAGGCGTCACCTAAGAGAGCCGGCACTCGAAGAAAAAGCAGTAGTTCAGTTTCGGTACTCAAGTTCCAGCGCTCGTAGAAAGAGGTAGGTTCGTCAGTTTAGCCCCGTTTTTAAAGGCTTAGAGAAGAAATCCCCTATGTTTTCCGGAAAAGACAGATGTCGGTTTCTTGGGAAGTTGCAGAACAGTTCCAGGGCGCTTAGAGAATATTTCCTTTCTTGCTTGGGCGCTTCAGCTCTTGGGAGAGCCGGAATCAAATCAATCTATCCGTCAAGCTCTTTCAAGCTTTGGAGTCTAATACTCCCGTTGTAGGCACTCGGCAGTAAAGTAAGTTCTTTTTGTATTTTCGGTACGAGAGAGCGGTGGTCGCATATTTAGTCCGAAGGACCCTTCAAAGAGGGGCTCGCTCTTTCATCAATTTAGTCCGGAGTCAGAGTTCGCAGAGAAAAAAACCTTCGGACCCCGATAGTCAAATAAATCTTGCTTTCCGGATAGCGTAGTACTCGAGGACTTTAAGTAGGTGACGGCAAGTCTTTCACTCTCTTTAACTCGTTTCTCAAAAGCCCCTCTTCAGAGAAAGCAAGGAAAGCCCCCTATCACTTAAAGGCTTAGGTGCCACGGTTCGAGTATTTCATGATTCCAAAAAACAGCTCGATGCACTGACCGGGTGAGGCATTCCATACATCTATTTTATCTGGAGCAGATAGACCTAGAGCCCTTCTTTCACTTACATCTGGTACCGTGGAGTAGTACCTATGGAAAGGATCAAGACCATTGGGGAAGGGGGAACAAGCTCTTCGGAACGGATACCCATCTCTTTGAATCAAACCTTTTCAGGATGATTGCTTCCAAGCATTTAGTGCCATGTTTTGTTACCTGACTACTGTTATCCGACCCCTAAAGGAGAAGAAGCATACTTGAAGGGCCCATTGAGTAGAGAATAGCCCCTACGGACCATATAACATACTCTTTATATTCTCCGATCGGGTAATTTTAATAGATGTTATTAGCTTCTTTCAAAGGAAGTGATAGGAAGATTCAAGAGCATAAAGCTACGTCCAGCCAGCCAAAAAGAAACTCGAAAAATTTTGTTACATTTCCCTCTTGCAGGATACTAGAAGCTCAAGACGGATGGCAGTGCCAAAGGAAATCCGGGTCCAGCTGGGTTTGGAGGAGTCATTAGAGATGACCAAGGAAAGTGGATTCATGGATATATTGGTAAAATTGGGGTAACTACAAGTCTAGCTTCCTATCTTATATGGCCTAGCTTGCTCTAACCTTCCAGTCAACAAGGAGCAAGTAGCAACTATTACATTCCAGAAACTACCCTTCCCACATACAACTGCACTAAACAAGAGGAGCTACAAGCCAAGCTATTCCATTATAACCTGTCCTTACCTTCTAGAGCTATCACTTGAGAGAGATTATTTGATAGAATACATCCTAGCTTGCTCTAAACCGAAAGGAGAGACTATCAAGAGAGGGATAGAGCTAATGGCTTACTTATAATTAATGCATTATTTTTTCCGAAGAAAGATACAAACTCATCTATTCTTCTATCCTAGCGTGCTCTAACCATAAAGGAATTATTAAACATCCTACTACCGAGCTATAAGAAGAGAGGAGAGCTACTAGCAGCTAGGCTACATTCCCATATAGCTACTATAGCTAATAGAAAGGGCAGACTTAGCTCAGTATGGAGGGCAGACTACCTTCTTACAGAGTGCTCTATCCCTAGAAGAGCATACATTTTAGCATACTCTCTTTCTTTGGAAATGATATGATACTCGATCTAGATACCTAGCTACTAGAAGAGGAATAATAGCATATAGCTAAAATGCCTAAGGGCCGGGAAAGCTGCTCCTTGCCTGTATAGTGTGTGGTAGGAAATGATCTTAGTCAGAGGCCCTTGCTCCTGCACGCACCTAAAGGTACAGTGTCTAAAAGCTCCTTCTGCTCTTGGTTGGTAACGAAAGCTGCTTTTAGCTGTTGTAACGACTCGGCTGCATCAGTTGTGGGAATAAGTAACCTACCAATAGTTTATTATCCGATCGGCATATCGTTTGCTATTGAATCAACTGCTGGCGGAAGGTTTGCAGGAAATGAATCAGACGTAGTCAAATAAAAGACGGAAGGAAGACAGGGAGCAGCATGTGATTAGTTCGAGGCGCTAGCTGTACTCTTTTGAGTAGCAGTGGTGGTACTGACTTTCGGTGGTCTATCTTATTGTTGTATCCCGTCTGCTTCTGTTTAAGTAAAGAATAACGGCAGCTAGTTGAATGGCACCTGCATCTCTAGATCGATTCCCGATTCCCCTTTGCCTATCTTCCTGCTTTTTTATTTTCTTACGGATCCAAACTAAAGTAAAGGCATTATCTTGGTCTTCACCCACTTTGGAGATTTCTTTTCTACATTTCCTTTTGGGTCTTAGCCTCCAGAAGATTCTTTAACAGGGGCTTTAGCTGATGAAGAAAAGGTTACTTTTTAGTTGCTGTTGATGAAGGCGCTACTACTTTATTTGTTTGAAAATCCCATTTGCTTTCTTCTGCCCCGTTAACAAGACCAAAACTGCAAAAGAAATTCGCCTGTCGCTTTCATAGGCGAGACTTGGTCATTGATTGTTTAGAAAGCCATGTCTGCGAGAAAGGGGTAGGTAAGGTCAAAAGAGTTGGATCTACGGCTAACTAAATCAATCTGAGAGGGGAGCTCCTCTGGATGCATGGGTCAGAACGTGGAAAGCTTCTCTTAGAGCGTACTCTTTCGGATCTATGCGGATGGTTTCATCTACTTCGAGTAGGACTAGGCCTAGAAAAGAATATTCGCTTAGGTAGTAGTCTTTGCTTTCCATCCCACTTGGGGAAGAAACTTTCTTTGACTAAGTCCTTAGTGTTGCGGGATAAATGCTGTTTTCATTTCAGGAAGAGAATCGGACAAGGAAGTGACATAAGTAACCTCCTGACTGAATGCCCTCAGTCTATTGTTTGCAAATAGGTAGGTTGTACACTCATAGGTTGTTCTCGAACGAGATGGGGGAGAGCCAGAAAGCTCTCAATAGGCCATGGCCCACTCTATTGATAGGTAGGGATTGGGCTTATCCTTGATCATTATAAGCAAGGTAACTTTGACCTTAAACTTTAAAGTGTTAGCATGAATAAGTCCTAATCCTTACCTTATGTTATGGCATTCCTCCCGGGACTTGAAAGTCCTTCCAATGTAGGGATAAATGCATGCTCTGCTGGAAGTTAGGCTTCTTCCTTCTCACTCTCTTCAGTAGCAGTAGCAGTTGCAGAATAAAGAACAGGTGAAAGCTTTCCCTCTGAAGTAGGAGCTGGGGAAGTCAATTATCTAGCCGAAGTAGAATATTCAACGTAAGGGTCCGAAGCCCATAAAACCTCAACTGAGGTAGATAGGGACGGCAATTCCATAGATTCAGTAGGAAATGTAGCTAGCCTTCCTTCCAACAATGGTAGGGTTTGGAATGCTTACGGAATGGAAAGCATCTCGAATGGATCCGAGACTGTGATCTGGCGCTCAAAACTGAGCGTGAGCGTGAACGCGAGCGTTCTCGTGTTGAAGACGAGCGCTTTGCCCAGGAACTGGAGCGCGAACGTGCGCTCCAGCGTTCTCGTCTCCGTGAAGAACGGCGGTAGTATGATTGACGGGCCCTCTCCTCGTTCCGCCCGCTGACCTATTGGGATAGCAGTGCCCTTTCTAATAAAAAATTCCGGCTCGGCCCGGGAAAGCGCTGGCAACAAAAGGAAGGGGTCCATGTAGCTGCTGCGCCCGCCCCCTTCTTAGTCAATGGGGCAGCAGGTTCGGCATCCACTAGAAAAGAGAGAATCCACTTCAGATAACCACGCCTCCGCTAGGCAGCGTGTGGAATGGCCGAGAGCGGACCTTTTTGGATATATAATCCAAGTCGAGAGTGGAGTTACGGGAACAGCCGTCTGATGGAAAACGACTTTCACGTTCGGTTCAGAGAGCACTTTTTCGTTGAGAATTCCTCGTTCCCTTTCGTGTGAATTCCCCAGCGACGAATTAAAAACTTGCGGGGCCCTATCTATTCCATCTCTCGAGCCCCGAAGAAAGCCCCCTCCCCTTCGGACTCCATATCTCTTTTGACTCTATATATGTGGGCACCTGATATCTATGAGGGTTCACCCACCCCGGTTACAGCATTCCTTTCTATTGCGCCTAAAATATCTATTTCTGCTAATATTTCACGTCTTTCTATTTATGGTTCCTATGGAGCTACATTGCAACAAATCTTCTTTTTCTGCAGCATTGCTTCTATGATCTTAGGAGCACTGGCCGCCATGGCCCAAATGAAAGTCAAAAGACCTCTAGCTCATAGTTCAATTGGACATGTAGGTTATATTCGTACAGGTTTCTCATGTGGAACCATAGAAGGAATTCAATCACTACTAATTGGTATCTTTATTTATGCATCAATGACGATAGATGCATTCGCCATAGTTTCAGCATTACGGCAAACCCGTGTCAAATATATAGCGGATTTGGGCGCTCTAGCCAAAACGAATCCTATTTCGGCTATTACCTTCTCCATTACTATGTTCTCATACGCAGGAATACCCCCGTTAGCCGGCTTTTGTAGCAAATTCTATTTGTTCTTCGCCGCTTTGGGTTGTGGGGCTTACTTTCTAGCCCCAGTGGGAGTAGTGACTAGCGTTATAGGTCGTTGGGCGGCCGGAAGGTTGCCACGAGTAAGTAAGTTTGGGGGACCGAAGGCAGTTCTCCGTGCACCGGACACGTAGCTTATCGAATCCAGTTGCGACACGGATGGGAATGCATGCTACGAAAGAGAGAGTCGAGTCTGATACATCAACCGTCTACTCAATATCCTTGTATGAGTCCACAATCACTACACGAGATGAACCTTGGTTTGGTGAATTGAAGTTGGCCTTAGGTGTAATAGGACTCCCAGTTACTGCGCGCGATCGTATACTGAGGTGCTCCCCGCCGGTTGTTGGAACGACGCGAGCCGGGCCTCGATTCAGAAAGATGAAGGGCCAAAAAGTCAAACAAAATAGGGGGTTCAAAATTCCCCATCTCATTGGGGGCGGAAAACGAATCGACATCTCGATGTGATACAGCCTTTTCTATTTTAGTTGGGAAAGAACGGCGAAGTCCATCCGAACCGTCCAATGAAGAATAAGAGGAGAGCAAAGCGCCAATGGCACGCGAAGCGCATGCGGAACGGGCACGGAGAAAAAAAAGTGTGGAGGAGAAGCAGCCGAGCTCATTCCCTTCGCTTCCTAGGCCCAAAGCAGTGCAGTCTTTCCTGGCCAAATCAAGGATTTGGGGCTTCTTGCTACTTAACTATAGAAAAGAAATCCCTTTTTTTTAGTAATATATATGAATAGAAAGATAGATCCATCTATCCTATCCGATTTATTTCTATTTTGATATTAAAAATAGATTTCATTCAACGTTTGATTCAAAGAACTGCGCTTAGCCCCCCCGCTCATGAAACGGCTCTGCTGCAATGGATGGCAGAGGGTCCGTAGTACCCAAAGCACTGGAGTGATCCAGTAGCCGGGAAGGGGCCTAGAAGTGCCTACTACTACACCACACTACACTTGGCTCTACACATTTACAGAGCTAACCCCTGTCCAGTCCCTGGCAGAGCTAAGGGGGCTTCAATCCTTAGTCCTTATCCCCATCTTCACCCAGGCTAACGGGGCCTTACTTATTCAGGGGGGAGAGTGTAGCCTCGAGAAGCACTGTTGAGAGGAAGATCCTTGGCCCCTCTTCATTCTCTACAGGGTTCCAAACCTTTCTTCAACATAGGTGACAACGAGCGGGGCAGAGATCGAACACGGGAATAAGAAGAAGAAAACTTCCTTTTTGATCATTTTGATATAGGGGGATGGAGAAAGTGGACAAAACAGACTCGCATTTCTCATCGAACAAATAAATACGGGAAAAGAATCCTATTGAAAACGTTCCTAACCCACCAACCCCTTACTTCGTAGAGCCGTGTATTGTAAGTGATCCGAACCCGCCCGGAGTGAGTCTCCCATAGAGGCAAGTGAAGTTGGTGAGCCGTATGATGGGCAACTATCTCCTGCGGTTCGGAGAGGACTCAGCTGTTAGTTAGTACCCCCTTGGTTTCGGGGTGGACCCTTTCACTCTATTTTATTATATACGCTTAGCGAAAAGAATGTTTTTTGATAAACCTAGGACATGGATTCTATATGAACCAATGGATCGTGACAAGTCGTTACTACTAGCAATGACTTCCTCTTTCATTACTTCATCCTTTCCATATCCCTCTCCCTTGTTCTCAGTTACTCATCAAATGGCACTCAGTTTATATCTTTAAGTTCGATCATTGACAAGGCTTTCTTTGATTTGAAAGGGTGGGCCATTGATAAATAATCGATTCCAAACCACCATGCTAGCAGCTGCCCCCCCCAAGCTCTTACTCTTATGAGATAGAGAAAAAAGAACATTATTAATTTCAGTAGGGGTCAAATGTAGCCTGCGCTAAGCAGGGAGAGCTCCTCTTTGGTTCCATCTGTCCATATTCTTCCCTTCTTCCATCCAGGGGAATTCGGGCTTGATTGTTCCGTGTAGTCGATTCGCTCAGTACCCTCCATGAACTGAGTCCATGAGCTCGGGAAGATAAGTAGGGCCTGGAAGGACTTTATCGAAACCTTACGGGATATCCGAGGCGATAAAAAACTTGGAGTTATATTATATTGAATTTCTCTTACATTCTACGTTCCTGAAATGGATCCTATCAAATATTTCACATTTTCTATGATCATCTTGATTTTAGGTATTTGGGGAATCCTCCTTAATAGACGCAATATTCTTATTATGTTAATGTCAATTGAATTAATGTTATTAGCTGTGAATTTGAACTTTTTGGTCTTTTCAGTTTCTTTGGATGATATGATGGGTCAATTATTTGCTTTATTGGTTCTAACGGTGGCAGCTGCGGAATCTGCTATTGGGTTAGCCATTTTCGTTATTACTTTCCGAGTCCGAGGGACTATTGCTGTTGAATTTATTAATAGCATTCAAGGTTAAACATGACTCCTAGAGAATTTCCAAAAAACGAAGTTCTCTTTTCGCGTTCACCCGGAGCTTTGGCAACCACCGTAGGAGGTGTGATGTACATGCACCCGCTGCAACAAATTCACCTACTTTATATTAAAAAAAGGGGGCCGCCCTCTAACCTAAGCTATTGCATTGTTAGCTCTGGTCGACTCTGGAAAGATTTTATCTGGGTGTTAAAGTGAGAACTCTTGGGGAAAAGCAACCAACCTCTAGGAACCTGATCTTATTTATAAGGGGCACCAAGTTGGTATGGAAGAACTGCTGCGCCGCGGGAAATCCTTCTCTATACAAGTTCTCGGACGAGGTTCTCTTCTGGAAATGAACAGAACTTTGATAGGCGGAACGCGCAAGCATTCGCCAGCAATGTGAAGCGCCATCCGTACTAATCTAATTCTTACCAACTAATAAGAAATTCCACAAGGTACAGGAACAGCCGAATCCAGAAACAGATGTAGGCAGGCCTCAAAGGAAGAATTACAGTGGGCTTGATTCCGACTCAGCTAAGCTGACCCGGATATGTAAGCAAGTCCCTTAAAAGAGGAGACCCCAGCCCCACAGGTGTAAGCATGAAGTGAAGATGAAGTAAGGCTTTTTATGCTTTCCCTCTTCTGCTTCATTACGCGATTAGAAGTGAGATTGCCTCCCCGTGACCAGTGCCTCTCACCCCATCCCCTCGTCGAAGTCCACCCCCTCCTCCTCTGGCTAGCAAGCCCTTGCCTTTGTAGCTCTCATTCCTGCTTGCCTTTTTTCGTTGTCATGGCACATCACATGTCTGAGCTAAGAGTTGGGATGGAGCTTTCACAAACACTAGCATTCGATGCAGCAGACTTCTACTATGGTGCGCCAGCCTTGATTCAATCCCATATCCCTTCTAGCCTTTGAGAAAGCCCGCTTCGCTTTATTTCCTCCTGCTCTTCACCTAAGGAAGGCTAATTGTGCCGATTCTGATGTAGCTTGAATGTCGGAGAAGCTACTTCCGCACCTTAATAGCTAAAGGTAGCGGTAGCTGGAAATAAGTAGTGCGTCACTTTCCTCTTTGTCCACCCTATTCTTCCTAAGACCCTTCTCTCAAAGCAGTTCATTCTTTCACGCTTGGCTTGGATTCATAGGGGATAGGATCACAGCCTATTCTCTTACTATTGATTCAATTGGCCATCATTTTCACTTAATTCGTATTGGATTCCGCTTTGTCTAATAGACAGAGGAGCGCTTTGATGAAAAGTTTCTATATCCCACTCTGAAAAAAGCATAGGTAAGTTGACCAACTGCTGAGCGGTTCCTGACGGCTTTATTGCCCTTTGCTTCAAAAAAAACTCCTGGGAAGAGAAAGGCTGACTCTAGCCTCGGTTAGACACAAGGGGAACAGAGTTCTAAGAAGACAAAAAGTCAGTTAACCGATGAGCATTAAAAAAAAAAAAAAGATCTTATTAGCTTCCAGAATGATTCTAAGGATGCTGTTTATGAGTTTCCGGCGTCTGCGCGAGTTCCCGCGGGAAAACCTTTAGCCATGGTTGGTGAGAAGGCTCCCATGTGTGATTGGCACAAGCGTCGTAGATCGGACTTTGTTTTTCCGGGTATGAACTCATGTTACAGAAACAGAATTAATATGATTAATAACTTTCCTTACTTAAGAAGCTGTCAAGGACTATTCGCTTTCAGGAAAGTAAAGGAAAGACTGATTCTTTGTACAAGTCTCATAGCAATCTCTTAAGCATCCCGCCATTCCTTACTTTTTAAAGGCTATCTCCGACTCGACTGTCAAGCAAAGATCTAAGTCTTTCTTTGCTCTGCCTCTGGGCGCGAATGGATCCAACTTTCACTCAAGAGTGAAAATGCCTGCTATCTTGCTTTCTCTTTGCCTCTCTCTGAGCAAGGTAGGGTACGCTCTATACCTTCCTTATTTAGGTTATTTTTTGCTTCTCTCTAGACTTGCTTCCCCCTGAGGAAGTAAGGTAAATAGCCTTTCTTATTCATGACCCTGAACCGGGAACTACTACTTCTTTATATACGTTAGCAGCAAACTCAACGGATTCCACTTGAGCAATCGAAGCTACCGACTCTGAAACTGCTTCCAACAGACTTAGTCAACCACCAACAGCGGAGTAAGCTCTCACGCCCGCCTTACTTTCTTCGGAATAAAATCTTCTCCTTGCTGACTGGGTTATGGCTTTCTGAGACAATAGATGATCGGGAAGGCACAGTCTATAGCCTGTGAGTTTGATTTGATGCTCTTAGCGGATTGGATGCTTTCGATTCCTTAGCAGAGCGAATTCGATCTTCTCCTTTCTCTAGGTACGGTACAAAGAAAGAAGACCAAGTGGATGGAACAACCCTCAGACCCAATCGACAGAGTACCGAGCCAGAGCAGTCTAACAAGAGACAAGATACTCTTTGTTCACAGCTTCACATCCTAGTGCCAAGGTGCCCAGCTAAAGCCAAAGAGAAATTCAATATCACGACGATACGATGGAATTTTAGCCACTGAACCTACACCGTTTTAAAGGATTTTTTTTGCTCATTCCCGCCGGTCAGAAAATCCCCTACTTAATATTCAACTGTCTTTGATGATGATCCAACCTGCTATCTCAATGCATGGGATTTCCTTGGGAAAAAAAAAAAAAAAAAAAAAGTAGTGAGACCTTAATGGCCTAGTACGCCCAGACAGAAAGAGAAGTATAGTCTTCCTCCAGAGATTGGTCATTCATGAGCCTTCCTTTCTTTACGAGATCAGGTCAAAAGAAAGAGTAGCACTAGCTGAGAAAAGTAAGCTTGCACATTGAGAGGCTTCCCCAATCAACATAGAGAAGGACAGTCGATAGAAGACATCCGAAGAACCTTCCTTCACTATTTTTGTCCCATATTCAAATTAATAGCTATATGCTTTTCACAGGCAAGTCGTTCATGAAGAACCTTAGTTTTGGACCTTTTCAAGAGAATTTTTAGTAGCACTACCGTAAGATTCCGAAGCAGTGGGAATAGCTTTTTCAAAGCTTTCGTGTGGTGGCTTTTGTCCCTAATGAGATGGGAGAGCAGCAAGCCAAACATAGTACTCCTCGGAGGGACCGTGTCATGTCAAATTCATACCTAAGTTGTTGACCATCTATCTGCCCTAAAAGCAAGAGCTTGGAAAACGGGTGCCAGCAGTTCGGTTGAAACTCGGAATTAGGCCGCTAAGGGCACCCGTATGGCCCATTCTCTTGTTTGCATATCCAAGAGGCTTAACTTGCTTTCGTTCTCTCTTTGATTCCTTCTTGCTAGCACCATATCAATCAAACTTGGCAAGTTTGTCTTGCTTGCCATCGTCCTTGTTTTGGCGTGAGTTTCTTCTGGGTCAGGAAGTCACTCGTCGCCACATTATCCGTCTTGACCACAAATCGTGACCCGCCTCCACGTTCTCAAGTAGTGCACTATTGCTGTCATCTCCTTCTCTTGGACCACACCTTTCGGTCTCATTGAGCTTTCGGATCTCATATGCTACTTACCTTATTATTATACTAGCACACCGCCTATGGCATAGTCTGACGCATCCGTGTGTACTTCAAATGGCTTAGTGTAATCTGGCAACTGCAATATGGGGTCATCAATCACTACGGTCCTCAAAAGCTCTTTGACACTCTTCCGATCAGTGCAGTGCCAGGTCCGTACGTCCTTCTTTCTTTAAGAGATTTTTGAGTTGAGCAGCCCTCTTCGAGTAACTTACGATGAATCTTCGGTAATAGTTCACGAGCCCTAAAAATGATCTTAGCTCACTCACTTTGGTAGGTGCTTGCCACTCCTCGATGGCTCTGATGCCCATCCAATGCCCTAGGAATAGGATCTCTGTCTGTCCAAAGAAGCATTTCTCTTTCTTTACATAGAGGTGATTCTTAATACCTTACGGTCCGGAGGTGGCTAACGTGTTCGTTTAACGGATAGTTATAGCCCACGATCAAAGTATACGACCTGTCGTCTAAGTACAGGTGGAATAGCTCATTGTGGAGGGTGCAGAACGAAGGTGGCAGGGGATTGGACACATTCCTCTAATGAATTCCCCGGGAACTTCTATAGTAAATGGAATATACAGAATTGTGATCAATCAAATATTGCAAAGCCCCGGTATCTATTACCGGTCAGAGTTGGACCATAACGGAATTTCGGTCTATACAGGCACCATAATATCAGATTGGGGAGGAAGATTAGAATTAGAGATTGATAGAAAAGCAAGGATATGGGCTCGTGTGAGTAGGAAACAGAAAATATCTATTCTAGTTCTATCATCAGCTATGGGCTCGAATCTAAGAGAAATTCTAGAGAATGTTTATTATCCTGAAATTTTCTTCTATTTCTTGAATAATAAGGAAAAAAAAAAATTAAGTCAAAAGAAAATGCCATTGTGGAGTTTTATCAACAATTTGCTTGTGTAGGTGGAGATCCGGTATTTTCTGAATCCTTATGCAAGGAATTACAAAAGCCATTTTTTCAACAAAGATGTGAATTAGGAAGAATTGGTCGACGAAATATGAACCGTAGGCTGAATCTTGATATACCTCCGAACAATACATTTTTGTTACCGCGAGATATATTGGCAGCTGTGGATCATTTGATTGGAATGAAGTTCGGAATGGGTATCCTTGACGATATGAATCATTTGAAAAATAAACGTATTCGTTCTGTAGCGGATCTCTTACAAGATCAATTCGGATTGGCCCTGGTTCGTTTAGAAAATATGGTTAGAGGAACTATGTGTGGAGCAATTATGCATAAATTTAGACCGATTCCTCATAATTTGATAACTTCAACTACATTAACAACTACTTATGAATCTTTTTTCGGATTACACCCATTATCTCAAGTTTTGGATCGAACTAATCCATTGACACAAATAGTTCATGGGAGAAAGGCCAGTTATCTCGGCCCTGGAGGATTGACCGGGCGAACTGCTAGTTTTCGGATACGAGATATCCATCCTAGTCACTATGGCCGCATTTGTCCTATTGATACGTCCGAAGGAATCAATGTTGGACTTATTGGATCCTTAGCAATTCATGCGAGGATTGGTCAGTGGGGGTCGCTACAAAGTCCTTTTTATGAAATCTCTGAGAGATCAAAAAAAGTACGGATAGTTTATTTATCA
>OX940873.1:125000-137500 GCA_954871525.1 Parietaria judaica
TTAAACTCCATCTTCAAGGCAATCTCTAGCTCGTGCTCTAGTAGCTGGCGTAGAAGCATTACCAAACCTTAGAGTCTAAGGCTCCAAAGGTGCTGCTCTTGAAGGCGCAAATGATGCTCTTTATTTAGTAGATACCGATTCTGGAGATGTCCTTTCTGAGGGAAGGGAGTGATTTCGGGAAGGTTATTCTATAGTTACAGCACCCGTATCGTAAGGAAATCCAATATTATAAACCCTCTTAACAGCTACGTACTCTAGCTGAAACAGAGGCGGGTACCCTTATGCGTAATAAGTTTCTACCTCCCTATAGTGCAAATGTTACGAATTAGACTAAAAACAGCACTTTTTTAAGACTTTTCGATGCTAAGAGTAGGGAAAATCATGATCGAAAGCGTAAAAGTGCTCAATTTACCTGTAATTTGGATACAAAAGTTCACGAAACCCCGTGTTTTGAGCGTGAAATGGGTCAATATCCCGTGAATAGATCCCCATTATTGTAAACAGCCGGAGAATACCTCTTTTAAAGGTAGCCTTGTCCCCAACTAATGGATATGGGTATGGGTCATCTTCCGCTTACGAGTCACCTGCGGATGGGAATAATAACATAGGGAACTCAAAGCAGTGAGATGCTGACATCGATAAGTAAGATCGATGGTGTCTGCTACCTTAATTCCTAATAGTCCTAGTAGATCGGGACCAGGGGAATCCGAATACGAGTTTGAAGCCGAAGCAGAACTCGTAGCTAAGTCCCCAACAGCAGCTTTGGTCGAATAAGCAGCGCAGACGCATGACTAGCTGTTTCACCCAGATCATTAGCTGGATAGGCATCACCAGAATTGGCATCAAAAGCAGCATTAGTAGCATAAGAAAGGGAATCAGGATTAGGATTTGAATCTGTTGGTTCAGACCCAAAAGCATCTTAATTAGTAGTTGTTCGAGTTGCATTGCCAAGGGCATATGAATTACCATCCGCATAGGAGTAAACTGTTGACGACCCGGGGTTGGAAGAGCGGATGCTATAGAATGGGAACTCCTTCTTTGAAGCTACTATATGAAGTGAGGTTCGATGCAATATCTTAAAGCAAGACTTGCGGAGATGAATTGCGGAGTTGCAAACGGAGAGTACTTGACGACCAAAGGCATATGAGTTGGCCGACAGATCGTTCGTGCTTTTTCGTTTATCGCACTCACTTGTATTGCAAACACTCTATCGAAAACCTTAAGCAAGTTCCAGTAGGAGTGGGTCTTATAAGCCCCTTAACGGGGGGTTAGTGGAATTGAAGAACTCCAAATTCTATAGTTGCCGTATTTACGCCTATTACACTCAACTCCCTATAAATTCACTCACTTGTTTATATAGCTATTATTCATTTACAATTGACTTACGTTTCAAACTGTAATAGAGTAGTTAAACCATTCCAATTCTCTTATCTTATCGAAACAACATACTTTAAACTCACGGTTACGGGCCCGACATTTATCGTTCTGTTTGACATACAATTAACTCAATCTAACTCACGTTTACGGTTTTGAAAGAAGAACATTGATCGTATCAAACTATTATGCTTTTACTAGTCACTATAAAGTCAATTACTCTGTAATAGAGAAGTAAATTGTGTTTATCGGAAGCACTTCGCTCTAGGGTTTCAAGCTAGTTCCTTCTTTCGAGATAGAGGAAAGGAAGGTATTATCCGCTCTTTCTCGTAACTCTCTTTATCACGGTAGTGTTTTATATGCTTTATATAATCGTACTCCCTAACTCGGGGAGTACTCACTTTAACTACCAACTCTTAGCTCAATGAGCTCAGAACTCTTGACTCCAACTATAGCTCTAGCTCTAACTCCAACTCTAGCTCTTCCCCCGATCATAAGGGATTGTTAGGATATAGGTACTAGACAGCCTCATGAGTGCTTATCGATTCACGTAAGCACATCATTCGTCTACCTTAGCTCGTAGCTCTTTCTCTTTACGGTAGTAGTCTTATACAGATTATACGCTCGTTGCTCTCGCTTATTCTCCTAACTCGTAGCTCGTAGCTCCTTCTATCACAGTTAGAGTTTAACATGCTTACACGCTTCGCTTCAACTCATAACTAGTAGCTCTTAGCTCTTCCCCCGATCATAAGGGTTATTAGGTCCTAACATAGTAGATACCCTCGATCATGCTTATCGATTCACGTAAGCATTGACCGAGTCTAGTCCCGCTCATAACTCCTTTTTTATCACAGTAATAGGTTTAGCCGTTTTAAACGTTCCTGCTCGCTATACTCACAGTGACTAACGTTCCTGCTATGAGCAGTCACTCTCTTTCCAGAACTACTCGTATGACAAGGGAGTTCTGCTTTCAGATAGAAGAAAGGTAGCTACTTACCGAACTAGGGAATTTAGCTCTATCTATCACGGTAGTTAGTCTTTTCGCTTTACATGTTTCATTCTCTGCGGAGGGCTTATCGATGTAACGTAATCACCTCCTTGTTCACTCGTTACCAAACGAAAGGTATCGTTCGTTACACTCTCTTATCACGGTAATAGTATTCACCTTTCTCACGTTCCTGCGTCACTATCTTTTCATTAGCTTCACTGTAAGAGGGAAGAAATCCCAGTCTAATTGCCAACTTTGACTATAAAAATCCCAAGGAAATGAATTAACTGAAATACCGGGAAATTCAGCCATAGGAAGGGCAAATGAATCTTGAATTCGTACAGTAAGATGCTCCGATCCGAGTCTTCCCCGACCCTTCAAGCACTTGCGCCAACCGACCGTAGAACAACCTAGTCTGGGAGAAAGCCTCAAAGACTTAGTGAAAACCCAGCCCTAAGGCCTTCTCATAATAATCCAGATCTAAATTTGCCACGCGGGTATTAAATTCATAGTCAAGAGGAAACAACCTACAAGACTTGAATAAAATACCAGGAGAGAATACTCCTCCTGGCAGAGAGTGTATCAAAGATATATTCCCTGCGAAAGCAGCTATTTCATATTTTATAAAAGTAAAAATATTAGGCACAGCCTTCTCACCGAAATGTCGGCAATCATTCGGAGTAGCCTTCCATGCCGGTTGCCAACTAAACCCCTTATCCAGAGGAATAGTTGGGAGCCACGGTATATACTTGCGGTACAGCTTATGAAACAATTCTTTCATCAAAGCTGTAACCAACTGACCCAGGACAGGTTTTGATCCGCGTACCGCTGCTCTTCGAGTACCAATCCGGTCCATGTGCTGGCTTGGCATGGAAGGCTACCCCAAAATTTTCGCAGCTTGGTTCGCGTAAGCTCAATGCTTAGGGCAGAGTTATGGCTTTACCCCTTCTTAATCTAGCATTGCTACTCTTCTTTGGGACCAGACCGACAGCCCACCACTGGAACTAGCTTTGCTCTCGCTCGGCTCACTCCCGCCTGTCTTCTTCCAAGCATAGTGAACAAAAAGAAAGATCCTTCATTTCACTACAGTTGGAACCTCACTGACCTTCTCCAGGCAGTTATTATAAGCTGGGGTCTCCGCCAGCTTGACCTTTCCCTCCCCTCTTCTCACCCCGGATCCCCCTCTTCTTTTTGAGAGGAATCCCCCTCTTCTTTTTGAGAGGAATCCCCCTCTTTTTGAGAGGAATCCCCCTCTTTTTTAGAGGAATCCCCCTTAGCACAGGTACAAGTACAGTATTTCTGTGGTATGCCACATCGGAACCCAAGCCACCCAACGGCGGAAGACATGGGGGAGCCCAGTCGCTTGTTATGGGAAATGATTTCAGCATGACTTTGTACATTTTTTTGAAAAGAGTAAAGCAAATAATTGAACGCTAATAAAATACAAAATATAATGGGGGAAACGCTTCCAGGATGGGAAAGTAGAGTAAGGAGATCTCTCTGTGAGGTATCAGGAATAGGAATCTCGAATAAGCTCATATATAGGGTATGGCTGACTAGGAATAGAATTGTCCCGATTAGGGCTATGCCAATTAATTTCGCTCCTTCTAACATTTTTTAACGCAGTCATTTCAAAAATTCTTTATGATTTTTTACGTTTTCGTTTTCTTTTTTACGATTCTATGTTATCTCGTCTTCTTCTCCTTCTCCTTCTGCCCAGCTCCCCGAAAACAACGTTCGACTTGCATGTGTTAAGCATATAGCTAGCCTTCCTTCTGAGCCAGGATCAAACTCATAGTTTGAGTATGATTGGGCCCTGCAGTGGTAGAACCTGGTGAACCGGGCGTACTACTTCCCAACCTTCCTTCTCTTATGATTTTTGCTACTTTCTTTAGAAAAGTGATTGATATCAATTCGATTCTATCTCCGGAACTTAAAGCTACTGTGGGAACAGCCTACCTAGTGTAGTACTGCTTTCCGCCGATCCGCCTTACTAAAAGTGTCCTTAATTGAAAAAGTTGAGCGTTTTCCCGTATTTTTCGTTGCAAGTCAATTTCCTTTAATAAACGAAGATGAAAATGGGAAATGTTGCGTTTTCCCGTATTTTTTGTTGCAAGTTCATTTCCCTTCATAAACGAAGATGAAAATTGAAAAAGTTTCTAAAACCCTAGTGGGAAACCTTGCAAGTGAATTTCCTTTCATAACAGAGATCCTTAATTGAAAAAGTTTCATTCTCCCTAGTGGGAAACCTTGTAAACGCGAGCAGGAGAATAGAGATCGGTCTGTCTTGTCTTAGACTAGCCGAAGAGGGAATTGGCCTGCGACAGGACCCTAGGACCACTCGCAAGGGCAGGGAAGTAAAAAGCAGCAAAGACCACCTACCGGCATATGAAGCATCCGGGCGTGGTTGAAAGCGCTAAGAGAGTGACTTGCCTCCTCCTTTCGTCTAAAGAGATCCTGAATAGGAGCATTGGTAATGAGTAGGTATCAGTGCACCAGAAAGAAAAGAATAAGTCCCTCGGTCAAAGACCAAAGAAAAAGCATTTCTTGATGCCGAAAGGCCGGGAAAGTCAGTCAAGCAAAAAGGAGTTCACCAGACTCATACGATAACGGAGATGGTCCCACACCGGGAATAGAAGATGAGCCGAACAAAGAAGAAAAAGAAAGATGAAATTATAGAAGGACAAGGAGAGGACCGAGAGGTTGAATCCATAGTAAATAAGATGGCATAGACATAGAATGGGATTGATGGACAAATGCCAAATGCCACATAAGAATCCGTTCCCTGCCAGCCTCCGTTTGAACGGCCCTCTAATGTTGCGTGAGGAGTGCAACGGGATGGTCTCAAGAAACGAAATTAGAGACGGCAGTGTTATAGAAAGCCTTCCATCCGTAGCAAGATCCGCTCCCAGCCGCCCGTTAAGAGGTGGGTGCAGATTGCGTCGTAACACCGGAACATCAGACCATATTTGTTAAACTTAGATAATTGGTCCTTACGGTCCGGACGAAAACATACCGCCGGAGGATCTAAGAAAGTTGATAAGGGGACAGAATAGTCCACCGACATCTCAGAATACCACTTCACGTACTCACAACAAGAAAGTACCCAATGTTTTAATTGCAACTTCTCGGTGACCTCGCTCGTCGAGCAACTGAAAAAAAGGCAGTGCATAGAAGAGAAGGAAGGCGGGCATCTTCAACTTCAAAGACCAGTCTCGCATCAATCAGGGGCTTGTTCGAAAAAACGAAGGGTAGCACTAGTCGTCAGCTAATACAGGGAATCAATGCACTTATCGGCTAGCTCAATCACAAAGCGGGCATCTCCACGATATACTCAGCCAGCTTGCTCTCTCATCCCTCCTACCTATGCTTCTATTCCCTTCACTGGTTGATCGACGAGTCCACTGGCATCTGGAGCAGTATATGTAACTGAAAGATATGCCACTAGACCAGGTGCTCGTTATGTTATAAAGGCTACGAACAACGGGCTATAGCTTTGTTGGAATTGATTCTGATCGAGGTAGTGTACGGGGATGCATCTAAATCCGCGTATGGAACCACAATCTCTGCCGCTAGCTTTGCACTCGGAAAGAGCAGCTAACTGTGTAATAGATGCTACGCTAGAATTGGGATATGGATGGAATATAATGAAATAGAGTAACTTTAAGGCAGTTTATTGACCGTAGCAACGCAATGTTCAGTGGTGGGGCAAAGCACTAGCGAGAAGCTTCCCTTGGGATTGTTTTCCCAGGCAGTTTTCCTGCTTAAATTCAATGTAATTGAATTCCCTTGTAGTACACCATTATATCGATTAGAAAGGCCTGGCACTAAAATGTTTAATATTCCCTTGTCGTACATTCATTTGTGAAGTCTTATTGCATAGATCCTAATATATATAAAGTGTGAAGTGAGAGATATCACTAGCAGGATGGAATAAACTTCTTCTTTTGCCTTAAACTAATCCAGTGCAAGCTTTGGAAGCGAAGCAACCTCGAAATGCCCACTCGAGATCTCACTGTCCGGATAGGGGAAGCTTTAGCTGATGAAAGGGAAGGGACGCCGGGTACAGTCTTTCTTTGGCCCCAGCCCCCCGGTTACACTAAAGCACACCACACCTGTCAACACTGTACTATAGCTTACACCTGAGTTGGCGAAATCAAAGGGCGAGCACTTGAGAATTCCGTTCTTATCTTACTTTGTCCCTGCCGCTGCCGGCCTAAACGCGCTTTGTTTTTACTATCTTTCTTCTACTGATCATAGAAGCTAGTGTGGGCAATTCTTGATTTATCTTAGTACATAGAATCTAACTGATCATGGAACTTACCTTCACTGCTACATGAGTCGGATCCAGTTGGAACGACAGTCAAAATTGCTATTGCTGGATCGGGCTGTCGCCCATTGTCAAAAAGACCTCCAGGGAACTTTATTTTAATTAGCATGAGATTGGTCTTGAAAGGGATTCTTATCCATCCATAAGTTTGTCATTGAAAGCTCTTTCTTTTGCTGCTGAACAAGGGTTTTCCACCTTCATTAAAGTGAATTATTAGATCTCGATTTTACAGATAGAAGGAAATGTTCACGCTCGAAGATCAATCGGACCAAACTTGCCGATCTATATCGAATTTATTTTCGCGTGCCCTTGCTTTCCCGAATGTAGCTACCTCTTTTACTCTTAGCAGTAGGTAGTAGCTATCAGTTCCACCCGATGCGATTGTCCCTGAAATCGAGGGGACAGATTTGATTTAGCAAAGTCTGTATACTACAAAATAAAAGGGTTAGGAGTAGGTAGTTGAGGTCTAGGCCAGTGAATTGCTCTTTTGAGTCAACTGTTCACTCAGGGGTAGCGGTGAATAGGAACTCTGCCTTCTTATCGAACGGATATAGTAAGTGTGCCACGAGTTCTCCCCCTCTCTTTATTCTCACCCTTCCTCTACACAGCCCTTCACCTTTGAAAAGAAAAGGTCATAGCCCATTTCCGTCATCAAGTGAATGACTTTATAATAATGCAGCAAAACAAAACGGGGAGTGACGCTTCACGACCTTCATTCTTGTCGACAGTTGGGGGAACATCGAACTTTCGTAGAAGAGAACGTAAAGGAGGACGTCTAGTGGCAGGGCGTCTCCTCTTCCGTCTTCTCTCCGCCTTAGTGGCTTCAACTGGTATGACCACGTTTGGAGAGATCTTGAGTCTTAGACATGGAACCTCTTCGAGAGAGACTCCTGATATTAAAGATCCCGACGTTGCTCACTAGGGATGTAGCGATACGTCTTCTTCATGGTCAGCCTGCGACCTGCTTCATTCAATATTCTTATTTCATTTTTCCGAGAAAGCCATTTGATCTGGAGGTGTAGGAGCAGGCTTTCGCAACTCCTTAGTTGGCTCCAAATAGAATAAATTTTTAATCTGCATAGAATGCTTCTGTCGTCTGAAAGGCTTGGTATTTGCAAAGATCCTCTTGGTTTCTCCTTCGGGAGTCTTGTACTTAAAACACTGATGCCATGTAGAGGGCACTACTTTTTCTAGTGCATCCAAGGACGTCCCAAAAGAACATTAGTTGAGGTGATAGCATCGATGACGTGAAATGTGACATAAGTCATCATATCTTCGATCATTAACCGTAATCGGATGGTGCCTAGGGCTTGTTGACCGATTGGACAGCTTTCCTTGGCTATAATAGCTAATAGGCGCTTGCATCCCTTTGATTGCTTAGTATCTCCTCCTTGCCGCACTCTTTTGGTACAAAGGACTAGACTTATAATTGTGTATATAAATAAGAGTTGTGTCTTTCTTCAAAAAATCCATAAAATGCATGGAAAGCTAAGACTGCCTACAAGGGAAAATAACCCATCGTAACTGAGACTCCTACGAAGAAGGCTCCCACGGGATAGACTGGAAGAGATAAAGACTATTCACCACTGGGGCCCCCGGGACTGAGACAATGGCTGTAAGGGCTTCAGACTTCTGGAAACTATTCGTCCTACAGCAAGCAAAGGTAAGAGTAAAGGGGGTGTATTCTCTTATTACAGTACCGAAATCCTATGGGTCAAGGGTGAATTAACTCAACGTGTAGAGAGTATGTTACTTGTGTTCTATGAAAGGAAGAATCAGTCACAGGCTTCCTTACACCATTTATAAGAATCAGCATCCTTCAACTAGTTAATAGTTGAGTAGAGGATCTCTTTATAACCAGCAGCATAGTCAAAGTGATTCCCATCCCTTCCTCTCTCGCGATCGAAGGAAGAGTCAATCTATCAATGAGAGAATTCCCCCTTCTCACGGGAAAGGCAGAGAACCTTCTGTATCATACGGGGGGTAGATAGTTTGTTGGTAGAAAGATGGTTGGGTGGTTTATTCTATAGGATCAAGCCAAGTATTTCAAATGGCTATTGAACCTATGATGAAATGTAAACCCTTTCCTTGAATCCATCTCAATACTATAGAAGCACCCTTTCTCAGTGGAGCTAACCTTCTTTCCAAAGGAGTCGAAAGCACCTAGGATCTATAGTCAAAGAAAGATAGAGGGAGTGGTTGAAAGCGCTAAGAGAGTGACTTGCCTCCTCCTTTCGTCTAAAGAGATCCTGAATAGGAGCATTGGTAATGAGTAGGTATCAGTGCACCAGGGCAGGGCTTATCTGGCCAGTTACCAAAAGGCTGCCCTTCACTAGTTAGATATTCGGCAAGATCTTATACCTACCCGCTAATGTCTAACCCCTGTCATATTCGAGCTGGCATAGGCAGTCTCTTCTACGAGATCCTTTTGAAAGCTTCTTTTTCTCTACGATCCTCCTCAACTTTCCAAAGCCAAAGGTGGACGACTGGTCTTCAGGTTTTGTGGAATGCCATGAAGCTCCCGAAAAGAAAGATCAGCCACATGAGAAGCATCCAAAGTTTTGTTGCATGGAATGTTTATATAATCTGTCAACAACCACCATGATAGAATCCTTCTTCCTTCCCCACCCCCCTATTTGAGTAAGGCCTTGGTGAAACAATTGTAGGTGTCAATGGACCGATTTCACTAGCGGAGCACTTTCTCCAATGTGCGCAAACAGAGATGCCACTTTCAATGATGGACACCGTCCCTTGTGACTTCTTTCTTTTTCTTGTTATTTTTTCTTCGTATCGGGTGGTTGGGTCGAGGTGCTCCGCTTAACCCCTATCTTCGGGCTTATATTATTCACTTCTTACGTGAAGAAATGCGTCCAAAGGAGCTAAGGTTGATACCAGATGACCTCTTTGCCACCGAGAAGGTCAAGGACTTTATCGAGTGGTCAATCTTACGGTCGTGGATGAAGGAGTGGCTAGCGTACTCTCACAGGTACTACGGTACTGCTATGCAACCGGATGTCCAGATAAGTAGCTTCTTTGACACGGCTGTGCTTATGCGATCCTGGAGGATCGAGCCGAAGGATGCAAATCTAACTCGCTTCGGTCTTATGTGGAGAGTTTATGACCTTGTCGCGGTCAAAGGAGTGTCTTTCCGGATTCCAATTCTTGAAGGGCACCTGGTCTTGAGTAATGGACCATGGCTACTTGGAGGAATCTCCGGTCAGTCTTTTGTGGTACAGTCCCGGGGTACTACCCAGACTCGGGCTGGTAATGGAAAGAGAGGTCTTTCTATACTTAATCAGAAGAACTATAAGACTTCCCTCTCTTCCCGAATGGGAAACAGTGTGAGAACCAGAACCAATACACTTTAGGCGGGGCTCCTTGTGGAATGATGAAACCGTGGTCGTTCCCGTATCATCGAATTAATAGCTTTGGGTATTTTTTATCTTGGTCTTCCCTTTCACCGTCTTTCGAAATCGCGGATTCGTCTATACTTTTTTCGTTTTGCAGACGAGTCACAAAAAACCTACGGATCCGTCGGCGTCGGAGCAAGCGGTTAAGGCCAAGGGCGTAAGTGAGCGGTAGCCAGCCATGTGGTCTAGCTCTTCGGCTGTGCTGTTCTGGGCTAGTATACGATCAGGACTTCGATCCCGCGCGTCACAGCCGTCAGCCTAAATGAAAATCCTTGCTGCTTCTTCGCTTGACTTTGCTTCCTATACGCAGAGGCTCGTTATTCGAGCCCCGGTTGGTTCTCTTTGAGAAATCCTTTGAAACTCGGAATTTATTTCAGACTTTTTTCAAGCAAAGGCATGAAGTTACTAATGAAATCGAAATACTCTTAATAGGCTTGGCAGGATTGGACAAAGAGAAGAAGGGCTACTAGTCTTCTTTCGACCAGAAAAGGCAGTTTCCAGACTGTTGAGTGAAAGCTCTTTCTATGACAAAGGGTAATCCCACAGAACACAGAAAGGAAAAGACTTGACCAGTCATCTCTTCTTGGAAAGTCCTTGAATAGCCCTAGTTCCAGAAGGAATTGATCAACAACATTTCCAAAGCTCATGGGGGCGTATCCGTATTTGGCGGAGTAGGTGAACGTACCCGTGAAGGAAATGATCTTTACATGGAAATGAAAGAATCTGGCGTAATTAATGAACAAAATATTGCCGAATCAAAAGTAGCTCTAGTCTACGGTCAAATGAATGAACCACCGGGAGCTCGTATGAGAGTTGGTTTAACTGCCCTAACTATGGCGGAGTATTTCCGAGATGTTAATGAACAAGACGTACTTCTATTTATCGACAATATCTTTCGTTTTGTCCAAGCGGGATCCGAAGTATCCGCTTTGTTGGGTAGAATGCCTTCTGCGGTGGGTTATCAACCCACTCTTAGTACCAAAATGGGTTCTTTACAAGAAAGAATTACTTCTACCAAAGAGGGGTCCATAACTTCTATTCAAGCAGTTTATGTACCTGCGGACGATTTGACCGATCCAGCTCCGGCCACGACATTTGCACATTTAGATGCTACTACCGTCCTATCAAGAGGATTGGCCGCCAAAGGCATCTATCCAGCAGTAGATCCTTTAGATTCAACGTCAACTATGCTCCAACCTCGGCTCGGATTGTTGGTGAAGAACATTATGAAACTGCGGAGTTAAACAAACTTTACAACGTTACAAAGAACTTCAGGACATTATAGCTATCCTTGGGTTGGACGAATTATCCGAAGAAGATCGCTTAACCGTAGCAAGAGCACGAAAAATTGAGCGTTTCTTGTCACAACCTTTTTTCGTAGCAGAAGTATTTACGGGTTCCCCAGGAAAATATGTTGGGCTAGCAGAAACAATTAGAGGTTTTAAATTGATTCTTTCTGGAGAATTAGATGGTCTTCCTGAACAGGCGTTTTATTTGGTAGGTAACATTGATGAAGCTACTGCGAAGGCTACGAACTTAGAAATGGAGAGCAAATTGAAGAAATGACCTTAAATCTTTGTGTACTGACTCCGAATCGAATTTTTTGGGATTCGGAAGTGTAAAGAAATTCTTTTATCTACTAATAGTGGACAAATTGGCATATTACCAAATCACGCGCCTATTGCCACAGCTGTAGATATAGGTATTTTGAGAATACGACTTAACGACCAATGGTTAACAATGGCTCTGATGGGAGGTTTTGCGAGAATAGGGAATAATGAGATCACTGTTTTAGTAAATGATGCGGAGAGGGGTAGTGACATTGATCTACAAGAAGCTCAGCAAACTCTTGAAATGGCGGAAGCTGACTTGAGTAAAGCTGAAGGCAAGAGACAAACAATTGAGGCAAATCTAGCTCTCAGACGAGCTAGGACACGAGTAGAGGCTAGCAATATGATGTCGTAACTACTTGGTGTGTCCGAATAAGCAAAATAAGTGTATAAACAGAAGTTATGTTTATATACCTATTTTGCTTCTACTGATTAAAGATTTAAATGAAAATTGAATTCAGAATCAAATCCAATCAAGTAGAATCGACCTCTCATGCAACGAACTAATCTGAAATTCTATAGAGAAATAGAATAGGATGAAAAATAGCCAAAATAAATAAAAGGGAAGGAGTAGAAAAGCTCATTATATACTATTTATGCTTCTATCTTATCTAATAAGTTATACCTACTATTGGATTTGAACCAATGACTCCCGCCGTATGAAAGCAATACTCTAACCACTGAGTTAAGTAGGTCATTTATCATAACAAAGAAAAACAAATGGGGATCTATCACATTGATAGATTATAAGTTGGATATTACTTAGAAGCAATACCAATCAACGAGAT